>JABUQX010001426.1:0-17500 GCA_015478945.1 Trachelipus rathkii
CGATGTACTTCGATTCGTTTAGTTTACGGGTGTTTAACCGTTTTCGCATTTATCATTGAAACGCTTTCGCGCGTTTTTCGTGCGCCGCTTCATATATATATATATAATATATATATATATATATATATTTATATATATATATATATATATATATATATATATATATATATATATATATATATATATATATAACTTGTATATATGAATATATATATAGATATATATATATATATATATATATATAATTCACTTTCTTCCTAACTTTTAAAATAATTTCTCTTTGAACAGCCCGACCATATTTAATATAAATTTATTCAAAACAATTGTTCTTAAAAATAAAACTTCATCAATAAAATCTTCCTTTAACGATGTCCTTAGATCCATTTTTATTATTTTAAAGCCGAAAATAAGCTCTCAACATTCACTTGAATAGGAGGCAAAGCTGTAATTATTGCAAGCGGCATCTTGGAAAATTTTCGGATAGCAATTGATTGGCCTCTTTAACTGATAACTTTGATTTCGGTCGATTTTCATTATTCATCTGGACTGAATTATTTCTAAAAAATTAGTGAGGTAAAGTATTTAGGTTGAATGTTTAACCACCGAAAAATAGAAGAGTATATTTAGCTTCATTCGCTTTTCTGCATGCTCCAATTTTTCCCATTATCTGTCAAATTTGACTTCTTCATCTTCATCTGACAAAATTCTACAAGGGAGGATTCCTGAAACTGCTGAACTATCTGACCGGCCCAGATTTCTGTTCGATAGCATTATTCATTTTAAGTCCTAGTTCCAAAGAACTTACTCCCAGCTTTAAATATCAGATCTTCAGTTCTGGAAGATTCTAAACAAAGATTGTCGACAAAAATATTTTATTTTCAGTTAACATTCTTTCCCTTCTTTTCATGGATTTATTTGTGATTTGCTAAAATCCGTTCTCTATAAAAATTTTCCTGCAGTCAAGTCTTCTGATTGAATATTTTTGTTGTAAAGTATGGGTGTTTAATAATTCTTCAGTATTTCGATTTGTTCCCACTGACTGTCGGAGAGAGAAAGTTCAGAAGTACCGGCAGCCATCATACTACTACTATTACTACTATAATCTTTTAGTTGCAGAAGCCTTTAGAGCATGACATGTACTTCCCCATCTTGTCTTGACCTAAGATTGAAACTTTGCAGCTTGATTCTTTAGAACTTCCATTAATTTTTGGGGCGTGCTGCTTTTTGCTATTTGTCTCGCTCTGCTTATAAGATTTGCTCTATGGGTATTGTGGAGACCATCACGTCTAACTGTAAAGTATGAGCTCCACATCTCATGTGTGCAATGTTAACATTATCGGAACATAGTCTTTTCATAGTTTTATCAAGTTCATTCTGAAAACAACTATTACTTCTTCGTTTTGACATTCAATAAAATCAGTATCACATTTACCAGCTTGATGTTCCTCATCCTCATTGTCCTTATTTAATTTTTCAATCGTACTGATCATGTTTGATGCGTTATCCGTAACTAAGCTAATTACTTGTCTCTTGTTATTTCGAATTCTTTTAAGATGTCAGTAACAAATTCTTGAATATATTCGCCGAAATGTTGAGTATTTTTTTTTACTGCTAACTTTTTAGAAATATTGTTTTTATCTTCATCCACATATAAATTATTGACAAAATAATTTACGCCTATGTGTAAGTATCCATTTTTAAAAGCACAAAGCGTTCCTTGATGCGGTTTTAAGCATATTCTTTGTTTTGTTTTTTCTTCTAGAACTATTTCACAAATATTTTTCCAGTCTAAGGGACTTCCAGTTTCTAAGCCATGTCTCCACACAGTGCTTTTAAATCCTGGTCTTGAAAAGAAAACTAATGGGTCACTATCTTTAACAACCATTATAATCAATTGTATTTTGGGTTTTCATATAGTGAGTAGGTTTGCTGGCTTTGAGAAAAGGTTTCAAATTTAGTCTGAGTTTTTTGAAATTAAAGTTTATCCTGATTACCTTTAGCTTCACCTTTCTTTTTAACAATTGCAGCAATGTCTGTATGATAGCGTTTTTAAATGTCGCATTAATTTAAGGATCAATAGATGTGTGACCCATGAGTAACTGGTAGTTAGGTAAACTCTTTTGTGCATGATCGACGACTGTTTCCCATCAACTGTATTAACTATTTCATATTGACAAATGAAAGTATTTTTATCATCGGAGTGAGTAATATATTCAAATACATGAGGTGTTTTCGATTTTGGTTTAGTTGACATGATTTTTCTAAGGATATTAAACTTTTTATTATTGAATAATAAATATACATAATCAAATTTCTAGAAAAATTTATATATATATATATATATATATATATATATATATATATATATATATATATATATATATATATATATATATATATATATATATATATATATATATATATATATATATATATTCTTATATTTATATATATATATATATATATATATATATATATATATATATATATATATATATATATATATATTATCAGAAGAGCTACTGCTGCACTCGTGCTACTCGTGCTCAGCACGAGTTAATATTATAAAACGACCTATTTTTGCAAATTTCGTGATGTTACGTTAAAATCCTCTTATTTTTGCTAAAGTTGGTCAAATAAATGAAATTATTATGCAAAATTAAAACGAAAAAGGTAAGATAACCGCTATTAAATAACGCTTTTAACCCATTAAAAATGGCGGCAGTTCATGCCCATATCGGATGGCGGAGACGGCGTCTGTGAATTTAGATTGATTTTAAATGTTAAAGTTAATCCTGGAATCGAACTACAGAAAACGTTAGAAAAAGAAAACGGTTTAGAAGGAATAACTTATTTGATATATATATATATATATATATATATATATATATATATATATATATATATATATATATATATATATATATATATATATATATATAATATATATATATATATATATATATATATATATATATATATATATATATATATATATATATATATATATATATATATATATATATATATATATATATATATATATATATATATATATATATATATATATATATACTATATATATATATATATACTATATATATATATACTATATATATATATATATATATATATATATATATTGTATGTGCTGAACCCCGCCCATCGTTCAACTATATTCTCTGTCTCAATACTAATAATTTCCCTCAGTGTTGGAAGCACGCACATGTCCAACCTGTTCCAAAAAAGGAAGCCGCTCTGATCCTTCTAACTATAGTCTTATAAGCACTCTTGTATTCTATCTAAGATCTTTGAAACCCTACTCAACTCTATTTCCTTGATCATCTGGAGTCTCATTCACTTCTTTCCAATCGCCAGTACGGCTTTCGGCGCTCGAGGTCTACTGGCGATATGCTTTCCTACCTAACTGATTTATGGTTTTCGTCCTCAGGAACTACGGGGAGACTTATGTGGTGGCGCTTGACATATCAAGGCATTTGACTGGGTATGGCAAGCGTCACTGCTCTATCCCTTCCTTTGGGTTCCTCCTTCTCTTTGCTTACTTATGTCTAGTTTTCTTTCAAATCGCTCAATATCGGCTGTTGTTGATGGGGTGACTTCTTTTTCTTTCAATATTGGTGTTCCTCAGGGTTCTGTCTTATCTCCTACTTTATTCCTACTTTTCGTTAATGATCTTCTCACCTGCATATAACACTATCCACTCAAATGCCGATAACTAGACCTTCATTCTTCAACTCTTTTCAATTCGGCTTCCTCTTTTTTTTCTAGAATTGCCTCTCGTCTTAATCTTTCCGATTCTATTCTCGCTGACCTGGATAGAATTTCCGGGTGGGGTCGTCTCAACCTTGTGAAATTCAATTCTTTAAAAACCCAACTTCTACAAATCTCCCTTTCTAAGACACCTTCTAACTTTCCTATCTCTTTCGACGGTTCTCTCGTCTCTCCTGTTGACAATATAAACATCCTTGGCCTTAACATAAACAAAAAAATTTTTTGAAACCTCACATCACAAGTTGCTAGGGCGGCCTCAAGAAACTGGGAGTTCTGTTTAGGCTGCAGGTCTTTCCTCTTCTCAGTTGCTCCAGCCATACAGGGCCTCATTCGCCCTTGTGGAGTGCTGTTCTCATATCTAGGGGGCTCAGGTTTCACCTACCCGACTTTTGGATAGGTCGAGTCAAAGGCCAATTATAAAATGTTCTGCACTTTCCAGTTCTCTTGACCCTCTATCTTTGCGGCGCGATGTTGGTGCTTTATCTCTTTTCTATAGGTACCGCAGCGGCAGGTGCTCGAGGGGAACTTATCACTCGCGTACCACCACCTTTACGACCCCTCGTAGCACAAGGGGTGCTGTGTCGGCACATGAGTTTTGTGTTGATATTGGTATCTCCAGGCTTGTTCGCTGCGGTGCTTCCTTCTCTTCCCAGCCACGACGAATCTGTGGATTCTCTTCCATCTTCTGTGTTTCCTGCTGAACTTAATTTCTCTCACTTTAAGGCCTGGGTCTGTGCTCATAGCAATAAATTTGCGTTGGATAAATGAATAACTGATATTGCAATACCTCCATGAATAGGGCTCTGCCCATGAGTGGTGAAAGTGACGACTGTAATATATATATATATATATATATATATATATATATATATACTACTATATATATATATATATATATATATATAACTATATATACTATATATATATATATATATATATATATATATATATATATATATATAATAGTGTGAGAGGGTGAGAGAGGGAGAGAGAGAGAGAGAGAAGTTACAGGTCGCCGCTAAATATATATAAATATAAAAAAATACATATATATAAATATATATATATATATATATATATATATATATATATATATATATATATATATATATATATATATATATATATATATATATATATATATATATATATATATATATATATATATATATATATATATATATATATATATATATATATATATATATATATATATATATATATATATATATATATATAATATATATAATACATATATATATATATATATATAACTATATATATATTCTCCTCATATATATATATATATATAATTGAAGTATTGGAAAATAAGGAATTGGGTGATCTCCTCCAATTATATATATATATATATATATATATACCATAACTATATATATATATATATATATATATAATATATATATATATATATATATATATATAATAATAATATATATATATATATATATATATATATATATATAAATAACACCTGTAGTTATAAAGAATTAATAATTACTTAGTTTTGTAATTGCCCGGGCAGACGGCCTCTTTTAAAACCAGGCTCAGCTCAACCAGGTCCCCCTAAATTTCTTACTCGGCTCAGCTCCGGCTCCAGATCCCCAAAGTTTCGCCTCCGGCTCCGGCTCCAGCTCAGTCTCCTCAAAAAGTTTCGCCTCCGGCTCCGGCTCCGGCTCCACCCAAAACCTTGCAGCTCCGCGGCTTGGCTCCAGCTCAACCCATAGACACTTACAGTTACCCATAGACACTTACATTTACATATACACATGCGGTCACACACACACACACATTCCTGTAATGCTTATACACACACTATGACACTTACATTTATCCATAGACACCCCATTTACACTTACACTCACACACACAGATTCACTTACACTCACAATATATATATATATGTATTACTTACACTCACACATAGATTTACTTACACTCATATTGTTATTACAGATTTACACACACACACACACACACACACACACACACACACACACACACACACACACACACACACACACACACCACACTCACATACACATATAACGTATAATTTATTAAAACATTTTATGTTTTTAATTAAACACACGTACATTTATATTACTCATTCAAATATAACTAAAATTATTTCAAAGTTTCTTAAAACTTCTATAATAAATCAATCATTATCTTTGAACAAAGAATTTATTATTAACTGTTAATACTTTTTGTTTATAAATTTTATAACTATCAAGTTTTAAAATAACTTTTACTAAAATTTTATGAAATTTTATTAAAAACATATATTTTACGTACCTTAAAGCAATAAATCAGTAAATCAGTAAGGCCAGCCCCTAGCACCCCTCTACATCAAGCTATGCCACGTTTTGTTCTATTGACTTACTACTTTACATCATCTTTAGACATGTAATAAGTATAAAATAACAAAATAAGTTCTTCTCTTCTGATAACAGTCCATGTATCATAAATAAATAAATCTAAGTTTGATGTCTATAACCATTATTCACTTACATTTATATTATTCACTCGATGTTAACTAAAAATATTTCAAAGTTTTTAAATAATTCGGGTTTTCTTTATTATTATTATTATTATTATCTATGTACATTGACAATCCATCACGAGAAAACACAACAACCCGCACTCCTTACAGATACGAAACTGACCTCTCTCTGTAAAATGTGTTGAAATAACTACTTTAGGTCTAAATTTAGGATAATCCTTTTTGTAACCCGGGGCGATTTAAGCCTAATTCCAGGTCAAAATATATTTCAAACTGACCTTTTCTGTAAAATGTGGTGCAATAACTACGTTAGGCCTAATTAGGCCTAAATCTAGGATAAGCCTTTTTGTAGACACTCATTTAATCCTAATACCAGGTCAAGGTAATTCACGTATAGACAAGAATCATTGTTATTATTATTTTTATAAATATATTTAAACTGAAACATGTTGGATCGGTAAGATCCTTTAGGCAGGTAATGGAAATGTTTTCCTTACTTGTGATTGGTCGGGGAGTAATCCTTATCTCTATATGACCTCGTATGTGATTGGTCAAGAATTATTTTATCGTCCTTTGAAAATTAACTTTGTTCTTTAAACTTGTATTTTGAGCAGGTGTGTGTTTTATTATCTTTTATACCCAAAAGGCTTAGTCCAATATCTTAGCCCTACTACTTATATATATATATATATATATATATATATATATATATACTATATATATATATATATATATATATATATATATATATATATATATATATATATATATATATATATATATATATATTTCTTTTCTTTATATATATATATATATATATATATATATATATATATATATATATATAAAAAGTTATTACGCATTGCATGAACGCAATTAATATAAGATGGCATATATATATATATATATATATATATATATATATATATATATATCATACTATATATATATTTAGATATATATTTCAATATATATATATATATATATATATATATATATATATATATATGGCATACATTCCATTCTCTTTCCCTTGAACTAAAACTGATAAACCTTGGTTTAACTCTGTTTGTTTTCGTGAAATTCGCAACAGAGACGCTGCTTTGAGGAATTACCGTTGTCTACAAATCCAGAAACCTATGCTTCTTACGTTTCATCCAGGAATCACCCAAGATCCATCCTGATTCTAAAAACTTTTCTTCGTAGAAAATGCAACAATCTTTCTGTTTCCTCTACCTCACACTCTTCCTACCATTTTGCAATTTTAAAAATGGCAACTCAAACTTTGCTTCTTCATCTCTTCCTCCTTTTGTATCTCTGATGGTAGTACTGCAGTCATAACTTCTGCTAAAGCTGATCTATCTGCTCAAACTTTTGCCTCTAGTTCTAGTCTTGACAATTCCCGAGCTATTATTTTCCTCTCTCTCTCTCTCTCTCTCTCTCTCTCTCTCTCTCTCTCTCTCTCTCTCTCTCTCTCTCTCTCTCTCTCTCTCTCTTTCTCTCTTCAGCTCAAGATGTTAATTCTGCTATCTCTGAGCTTAACATTAAGAAGGCGGATGGTTCTGAAGGGATCCCTCAAAACTTGCACTTTTGAACTTGCACCCTGCCATCGCAAACTGTTTCATCTCTTCCTATCAGCGCGTTACCTTTTACTCCTGCTGGAAACCTGTACCATCCAGTCTGTGCTGAAGAAGGGGGACCTCAGTCAACCATCAATACAGTGGTTCTATCAATTTAACCTCTGTTCGATCTAAAGTTTTCTAACCTCTCCTTATCAGATACATTTAGACATCTTAAATCTTGTAATCTTATCTTTGAATGATAGTATGGCTTCTGTAAGGACCGCTCGACTGATAATCCTCTTTCCCTTCTCTCTCTGACCCTTGTTCTCTCTCTCTCTCTCTCTCTCTCTCTCTCTCTCTCTCTCTCTCTCTCTCTCTCCTCTCTCTCTCTCTCTCTCTCTTTCGCTCTTATGCATTTCAATGAATTTTATTGTGCGGCGCTAGACATATCGAAGTTTTTCGATAGAATCTTGCACAAAGCTTTAATTTCTAAACATTCTTGTTTCGGTATATATCCTCTCTGTAATCTTCTCTTGACTCCCTTTCATAGAACGGTGATGTAGATAGTCACGATTTATAATTTAAAACTGTTCTATCCCAACCCTTTGACTCTATTTTTCATTAAGTATCTTCCTATTACTTTGTCTCCT
The DNA here is from genome assembly GCA_015478945.1 of Trachelipus rathkii. Classification (NCBI taxonomy): domain Eukaryota; kingdom Metazoa; phylum Arthropoda; class Malacostraca; order Isopoda; family Trachelipodidae; genus Trachelipus; species Trachelipus rathkii. The sequence goes on from JABUQX010001426.1 coordinate 8,529, forward strand.
ATTCACTTTTATGCCGATATCTCAACACTATATAAGTCCTTTCAATTTGAAGGACGACCTTACTCAACAGCAAATATGTGGGATGGCGCAGTGGAATAGTTACTGACCTCTGATCCTTCTCGTAATTCTTGCTGCTTTTCAATGGCTCGACAACTTAGTTTCTTCATCTATATTCATAACTGAGAGAGAGAGAGAGAGAGAGAGAGAGAGAGAGAGAGAGAGAGAGAGAGAGAGAGAGAGAGAGAGAAAAGAGAGAGAGAGAGAGAGAGAGAAGAGAAGAGAGAGAGAGAGAGAGAGAGAGAGAGAGAGAGAGAGAGAGAGAGAGAGAGAGAGAGAGAGAGAGAGAGAGAGAGAGAGAGATACAACCTTCTTTTTGTTCCTTATATGGTTTTTGGTGTTTTTCTTCTACATCGTGTTTTCTAACAATCTTCTAAGAAGTTGGGAGTTCTGAGGCGTCTTCGGAACTTCTCACTACTCCAGTCTCTATTTACGCATAGGGGCGTTGTTCACCCCTTGTATAAAGTATGCATCACATATATGGTGTGGTTGAATATCCATATGCACTGCTTTTCTTGAAATGGTGTAGTCTAAGCTTTTTCGACTTGTTAACTCTCTTACTCTCAATACGTCTATCCAATCATTCTAGGCGTCAAACTGTTGCATCATTCTCTTTACACTATATATATATATATATATATATATATATATATATATATATATATATATATATATATATATATATATATAGTATATATATATATATATATATATATATATATATATATATCCCGGCAAGGGGGTATTGATTCTTGTTACGATGTTATGCTCTTGGTGAATAACCTGGAACATAGCATAGTGACAAGAACCAATACTTGGAGGATTTCGTGCGTCCCTCCGGCCCCAGCACTAGTATGTGCATTCACACATGAAATATTTTAGTCTTTTTTCTCTCCCCTCATTTTTCAAATTATCTATGTCTTTCAATCCTCTTCATCCACCACAGTTTCTATCTTTTTTTTTTTTTTTTTTTTTTTTTTTTTTTTTATCACTCATCAGGCCCTTTAAGTCCTTAAGTACTTTGTACATACTTTTCCTTGTGAAAGAGGATGTCTTCCCTTTTTTCCTAACACAGCCCCTTGGGCCATCCGGTGCCTCTTACTGCATGGGTCTTCAGACCACCTAACACTTCTTCTCCGTGGTTGAGGGTACAGAAGAAAACCCGGTCTTCTAATGAACCTATGACTGGGCCGCCAACTGTAGGGGACCAGAACCTAAGAGTTAACCGCAAATTGGCTGTCCTGCACTTTAGTGTATAATCTCAGGCTCTAATGTGAAGTTATCTAGGTTCCGTGTGGTTCACGGGGGTAAACTGCCGTGGAGTTCCGGGAGGCTTTTTCAGGCCACAGCCACAGCTTACCCTACAGAGTTGGGTCCTGGAAGTTGCGTGATTCTCTGGCCTGTGACCTGTTGTGGGGAGAAGGACTACCACATCCTTATGAAATATACACCGCTCCAGCCTATCCAGTTATTTACTTTTTATGTTATATTTTCTCATCTATGGAGACGGAGTATGTGGTTCAATTTTTTATGAAATTGGCTCTTCAAGGAAAAACGATGTTGAACCAAGGCGTGCATTATTTCTATCTGTCGGGTTCCCAGCCTAACCCCACCTCGGACCATCCTATTTCTAGACCAGCAGGTGTTTCCGCTTTTATTCCCTCTATTACACCTGAAAGTCTACTGCAAAACCTCTGCGATTTTCGTCTGGTATGCTCTTGAAACCCCAAGTGTCCAAACGGTTGGGGCAAAAAGATGCCCCCCGTCATAGTCGTTCTCAATTGTTTACTCAATATGATGCTCCTCCTCCGGGAATGCCAGCTGACACACCCTTTCCGATATATTACGTATTGCGATCTACTACCTCCAAAGCTCTTACCGAGCAAAGAACCATTATTCTTAGGAGTTGAAGACCCCCCATTCATATTAATAAGAAATGGGTCCCTTCTAATTCAAGTTACTACTAGGAATCAAGGTTCCATCTTGTCATTCTTAACTTCTCTCAGAAACACCCCTCTAATTTTCACTCCTGATGAAATAAGAAACATATCGAAAGGCACTATTTATTCTTTAGAACAGAAAAACGAAGATATTGCTGTCATTTAGAGAAATCTCCAGCAAAAAAGATTTCCCGTAACAAATGTTTTCATAAATTTTCCCCTCGTCAGGACTCCACTGATAACCCAAATCCTCTTACACTACTGACCTTTAGCGCCCATTTTTCACCTTCAAATGTGAAAATAGGGTTTACAGGCTACAGTATTCGTACGTTTGTTCCCGACCCAGAGGGTGCTTTAAATGTCAGCGGCTTGGTCATCCCCGAAAATACTGTAGAGGACTGCATGACATATTGCCAGCCTAAGGAGAAAAATTTCACATTCCCTGTGAAAACACATTACTCTGAAAACAATGTGGAGGACCCCACAGTGCTTCTTCCTTAAAATGCCCGTCCTACTTGTTTGAACAGGAGGAGATTTTGGAGTTATGTAGCAAACAAAAATTAAGCAAGAGAGATCCCATACCCGAGCTCAAAGGAAAACATCCCACAAGACAAAGGAAATCTTATGCTACAATTGCAGCAGCCCCCCTGCCTGCGGGTTAATCTACAGACGCAACTCCATTCCAGTATAACTCTTCCCCCAAATTCTAGCCAAACTCAAGCAGTTATTGCAACTTGCCCTTCTGCATTACCTATACTACCAACTTCTCAAATAGTCCAAAAGCAGCCCTTGATCCGATATACCGTTCAAAATACCATCAACAACCGTACTCCGGGCACTAGTTTTCAACCAACTAACAATGAAACTAAGTTGGCTCATTCAACACAAAGCTTAGGGGATTTACAAGCAGGTCTCTTACGCCAGTTGGCGAACTTATCGGGAGGGTATGGGACAGGGTATCTTTTCAGGAAATGGTCTCCAGACCATTTCCTGCCAAAATACCCTGTCCCATACCCTCCCGATAAGTTCGCCAACTGGCGTAAGAGACCTGCTTGTATATCCCCTAATCCGTCTCCCCATTACTCAAATTCTTGAAAAAGATGTTCTTAAACACAAAGAAAAGATTAATCGCCAAGCTAAAGATTATTCACTAAAATACAAAACACCCGACTTTCTATCAAAGGCAAAACACACTGATCCCAGATGTAAAAAATGCAACTTAGAAGAGGCCTCGTCATATGTCTTTTCCTAAGACAAAAGCAACGACTTCAATAGATTGTTCCCAAACAATACAATCACAGCTATTGAACAACCCACCAACCAACTATCTGATAGCTTGCAGGATTATTCCAGCTCTTCTGAATTCTCCTATAACTCTTCTTCCGAATTTCCTGCCTCAGTACTCCCTGAAGGATTCTATGCTTTAGAGGATGAAATGGGTTATAGTTCCCAAATGGAGCCTGATGTAACGACATATTAATTTTTCTTGAGCTTCCGAGAGAGATGAATGGAAAACCGCTCAACGCTAGTATCGCAAGCCCTTCAAGCGATTTAAATCTGTTTGTGTCATTAAGGGAACCCAGAGGTTCCATATCTTAACTCATATTGTCCAGTCTTCCAAAATCACCTACCTGAAGACGAGAGGCAACTCTAGATGCAAAAAGAGGGAGCAGATTTGAAATGAGTAGAATAATGGAGAGTTGAGTCATCGGCATAAGAGTGAACAGAGTTAGAAGTACAGCTGAGATGATCGTTGATGAAAAGTAAAAATAAAGTTGGAGATAAAGCAGAACCTTGTGGAACACCACAATTAACAGAAAACGAGGAAGAAGTCGCTCCATCAACGAGGGATGATATGAAGCGACGAGAGAGAAAAATTGACAAGAGTAAGCAAAGAGAAGGTGGAAACCCAAAGGACGGAACTTAAAGAGTAATGACGCATGCCATTCCAGATCAAAAGCTTTTGATATGTCGGGCGCCAACACACAAGACTCCCCATATTCTCTAAGGGCAGAAGACCATAAATCAGTTAGATAGGAGAGTATGTCACAAGTTGACCTTGAACGTCGAAAGCCTTACTGATGATCTGAAAGAAAGGAATGAGACTCCAGATGATCCAGGAAATGAGAGTTAAGAAGTTAAAGATTTTAGATAGAATACAAGTGAGAGCTATAAGACGATTATTAGAAGGATCAGAGCGGCTACCCTTTTTCGGGATTGGCTGGACATATTCGCACTTCCAGCACTGAGGAAATGTACTAGTATTAAGGCGTAGAGAATAGAGTTGAACGATGATAGGCACCAGCTCAGAAGCACACTCCCTCAAAACACGGGGAGGAATGCCATCCGGTACACAAGCCTTCCTGACGTTCATAGACCTCAGAATCCCATACACCCGATCATGCGTAATCACGGGAAGAGATATATGAAACCTGATAGGAGAAGGAGTAGGAGGAGGGATGCAGAAATTGTCCAAGATAGAATGAGATGAAAAAAGGAGGCAGAAGAGATTAACCTTTTCAGTAGGAGAGTTAGCTACAGAACCGTCAGAACGAATAAGTCTTGGAAAGGCAGATTTACAAAAGTTATTAGAGATGTTTTTGGCAAGAGGTCAGAAATTTTTATCAGTAGGAGACTCCAGTAAGTTGTCGCAATTTCTTTTAGTGAAAACGCGCTTAGCCTGTCGAATAATATCCCTTCAGCGATTCCGAGCTGAATGGAAATTAGTAAGAGTTATAGGAGAAAGAGAGTTTTTCCATGTCCGAAAGGCAATGTCTCTCTCCTGAATGGAGCAAGAACATGCCCCATCGAACCATGGATTTTGTGGAGAAAAAGATTTAGTTGAAGATAGAATGAACTCGCTCATCCTCTCGATGATTACGGCCACTATCTTTTCAGCAGTGACCGAAGCGTCCTCCGAGTCAAAGCAAGATTCATTCCAAGCATTCCCCTATTAGCCCGATTAAAGTGCAATAATGTACGTTTGGGGCATGGTGAGCTGATAGAGAAAAAGTTTTATAATTAGGAGCTATATGATTGTGGTCAGAATTACCGATAGGAGAGAAAATGGTGTATTTATATCCAGAAGGCGTAGTGTGAAACATAAATCAAGCTTGTTTAAAAATTGGTTAGGTCGATCTGGGATATGTGCAGTTTCTTTAATTAACTGTTCCAGATCGTTGAGAAGACTGAATGTTTTGGCCTTCTCCCCTCCGACATTAGTATGAGAGGAGCCCAACCACTCAGTTTGATGTACGTTGAAATCCCCTAAATAGAGGGCCTCAGCATTTGGATGGGTAGTAGTAACAGTCTCATGAGAAGTAGTAAGAAATTCAAAAAGGAGGTGAAAATCTTTCCATTAGGGGAAAAGTAGCAGAAACACAAGATATTTACAGTAGTAGGGAGAAATATTTTATACCATAGAACATCGAAGTTAGGAGATTTAAGATTCTCAAGACGTGTTACAGGAGTGTTAATGTTTATATAGGCACAGACTCCAACATTTAGTTGTAAATTATAGAAAAAGTTATAGTTGGAGATATTAGGTTTATTTGAAAAAGAATCTCTGGCTAGCTGGGTCTCAGACAGTAATAAAATGTCAAGTTGAGAGTTAGGGAGATGATATTCCACAGATTCAGGGTTAGCATTCAGGCCACGGACGTTGGCAAAGTCAATAGAGAACCCCAGCCTGCGTCCACCCCTACATCTTCTCTATCCAGTAATTCAAACAGACACCCACATAAACAAACACGCACAATCGCCCACAAACAACCCACCCAAAAACCGCACCCAAAAGCCCACTGGGTGGGGTTTTTGCTAAAAATCCCGCGCCCACACAACAAACACACTCACAAACACAGATCACGTACAAAAAAATAATAAACAAAGTAATAAATAAATAAAGGCTATAGACTTGCATTAAAGCCTTAAAAATAAAATTTATTTAATTTGCGTCCATAAAAATGGAAACAGAAACTAAATCAGTAGCTTTTCGGTAAATATGTAAAGTATATAAAACCTTAAAAGTTAAAGACCGACACATACGCACTCTCACAACCTCACAAATTTACGAACATAGAGAAAACTTAAAAAAAAGAGATACTAGTAATCCACATTAAAGCTTTAAAAAAAGCTAAAATATATGTGACAGTAAATATGTGTATTAGTGTATAAATTAAACATGTAAAACTTAAAAAGTTAAAAGGTAAGACACTAAAAACTTATCTTAAGATTCCAGTCTGTTGAAAGATTAGGTTATTTACCTTTCCATCTGAATTCTCTTGAAAGCGTTTATTCGTAAGTATTAATAATTAATTAAAACCACTAGACTAATATGACGTTAAAATACTGATGCAATAAGAAGAAAATAAACAACACTCTAATATCACAAATTAAAACTAAAACACAAACACACAGCAGAGCAAACACGAACACAATCTTCCACTTCTTGTTTTGATATATCAATTTGCTCCCATTCCCTTATGGATCGTTTTACCTGATCACGATTTGATTATTTATAGTTTATACGGCAGTGATCATTACCAAATACCCTTAAATGAACTTGCACCGAACCCACTGTTAAAACAAAATTCCAACTGGCGTTATGACCGAGTGGAGTGGGTTCCTTTTCATCAGGCCACAACTATCCCACTTTTTCCTTTCAATAAGCGGTTTCCGACTATTGACAATGCCTTTAACTTCTTCCATCAAGTTATCATCACAGCAGTAGAAGCTTGCATCCTGCGATCTTCCGCAGGTAAGCGTTCGACTAACCCTTGGTGGCCCCAAGAGTGTGCACAAGCTAACCGGGAGAAGAAAAAACGCTACAAGCAATACAAAAAGACTTGTACCACCCCAAAAAATGATAATATTAAAAGCAGCTGAGGGGAGATCTCGTTGAATTAATCGCCAAACACATAAGCAATACTTTCGAACTTATTTTTTGAATGTCAACTCCACAACTCCTTTCTTCAGTGTAGAAAGTTGCACTGAAAATATTTCATCGCTTCAACAACTCTTCACACACAGGCCTTCATTATGGGCCTGATATAACCGATATGATTTCTGCCCCAGCAGTTGTTGCAGATGCATTATGTTTTAGTTTTGATAGCCACTCGAGCTCTTCCCGCTATCCTGAAGCCTTTCAAGAACCGAAAATTAACACTGCTCCGCCAGAATTTTCAACAGTGAAAGGGGAAGATTATACCTATAACCGTCTTTTACACTTACAGAGTATCAAACTGCACTGGAGAATAGCAAAAACTGTGTCCTTGGCCCAGACATGATTTTGTACATTATGCTCCGTCATATTCACCCTTCTGCATCAGCGTTCTTGCTTGATCTGTATAACAGAATCTGGATCGAATCGTCTTTTAAATCTGTTTGGACTACAGATTTTGTAATCCCTCCCAAACCTGGGAAGGATTCAAAGTTCTCAGACAACCAAAGACCAACTTCGCTGATCTGTCATACTTGCAAATTAATGGAGAAAATGGTTTCAGGCTGCCTTCTCCTTATTCTGGAGAGTCGCCAGGATTTTCAAACTCCCGGTTTGGTTTCCGCTAAAATAGTTTGACCGCGGATCCCTTGTTAAAGTGGATTATAACATCCGGGAAGTCTTCCCAACTGGTGGGATGGTACTTGGTATCTTTTTGTAACCTTGAAAAAGCTTATGACACAACGTATAGAACTGGGGTTTTCCTTAAACTCCTCTCGCTCAGATTCGGGAAGACAACTCCCTCCCTTTATTAAATGCCTTCTGTCAAACGGACTCATCCAGGTTCGGTGCTTTTCTGTTTTGGCACGCCACTTTATTCTGAATGAAGGTATCCCGCAGGGCAGTGTTCTAAGTGTATTATTACTTGCTCTCGGATTCAATAGCATCGTTACTTTTATCCTAACGTCAGTAAATTTTTCTCTCTATGTTGATGACCAAGCGCTACGCATTGGCGGTGCCAGTCTGCCATTTCTTGTAAGACAACTTCAACTAGCTGTTGAGAATATTTCACAATGGGGTAATTCTCATGACTTCCATTTCGCACCCTCCAAAATCTTAGCTGTACTATTTAGGAAAAAAGGTTCACCCATTCCTGTAACTTCTCAAGTCAAATTTCTAGAGCTCATTCTAGATGAACACCTAACATAGACACCGCACATTAAACACCTGAAAACGATTTGTCATCGAGTGCTTGACCTATTACGTCATCTTGCCTCAAAATCTTGGGGTGCTGATCGCGTCCCTTTTTGCGTCTCCAAGCAGCAGCAATTCGATCGAAGTTGGACTATGGCTGCGTAGTATATATAGTTAAGCCTTCACAACTGTGCTACACCTGTTAGATCCCATCCAAAACGAGGTGATACATATTTTCACTGGAGCCTTGAAGTTGAATCCGATGTGATTCCACTCTCACTCACTCACTCACTCACTCACTCACTCACTCACTCACTCACTCACTCACTCACTCACTCACTAACAATGTGCACAAGTTGTCATCGCTTTCAAACACCAAAACCATCTGCTCTAACACCGATTTTTCGAGAGATACCTCAGAATCTTCCTTACTGACCATTTGCAAACACAGTTTTTAACATCCTTAACTCCCTCAAAATTCCATTCGCAAAAGGTGCTTCCTTTCTCTTTTTTTAATGAAGGGTACACACCTTGGTTATTCCCAGCTCCCACCATCTGTCTGGTCCTGACCTCTCTCTCTCTAAATCTAGCCACTCCGCTGCCTTGTTAAAGGCATCATTCTTGTCTCATTCCGCAGTTCACGGTGGATTTTTACTCCATTATTAACTGATGGCTCTAAAACAGGGGACAGTGTAGGTAAGTCTGCTGTCTTTCTTGATCGCAACCTTTCCCATACCCTCGCCCATGATGTTTCATTTTTTACGGCTGAATTAATGGCTACAATGACTGCCCTCTCTAGAATTTTATTCCTTAAAAGACCACTCTTATGTAATTTATTCAGATTC
>JABUQX010001426.1:22500-25000 GCA_015478945.1 Trachelipus rathkii
AAGATGGAAGAGAATTTCACAGAACAGAGGTGGCAGGAAAGAAGGAAGCACCGCAGCGAACAAGTCTGGAGTTACTAATATCAACACAAAATACTCATGTGCCGACACAGCACCCCTTGTGCTTCGTGGGCGTCGTAAAGGTGGTGGTACGCGAGTGGAAAGTTCCCTCGAGCACTTGCAGCTACGGTACCTATAGAAAAAGAGATAAAGCACCGACATCGCGCCGCAGAGATAGAGGGTCAAAGTGAATTAGAAAGTACAGGACAGTTTTATTAAACCTTTTGGCCCTTTGGACTCGACCCGGGTGAAACCAGAGCCTCCCATCCCCCAGTCATGAGAGCAGTACTCCCCCATTACACAGGCGCGGGAGACCTTGATAAATAGCTAGGAGCAAACTTTGAGAGAGGAAAAAAGGGTCTTCGCAGTTCTAAAACAGAAAACTCCCAGCTTTCATTTAGGGCCGCCCTACAACCGTTGAGATGTGAGGTTTTCCAAGACATTTTTTTGTTCTTGTGTAAAGGCCAAGAATGTTTATATTGTCAACAGGAGAGGACGAGAGAACCGTTGAAAGAGATAGCGAAAGGTTAAGATGTCTTGAGAGGATGATTTGTAGAGGTTGGGTTATTTTTAAAGAATCTACATTTCACAAGGTTGAGACGACCCCACCCGGAAATTCTGTCCAGATACAGCGAGAATAAATCGGAAAATGTGTAAGGACGAGAGGCCAATATCTAGAAGTAAAAAGCAGGGAGCAGGCAATTGAAATGCAGTTGAAGAATGAAGGGTCGAGTCATTCGGTATGAGTAGGATAGAGTAGATGATGCAACGGTGAGAAGCATCATAATTTTGAAAATCAGGAACTAAAGTAGGAGACAAGATAGAACCCTGAGGAACACCCACTATTGACAGAGAAAAGAAGAAGTCGCCCCCATTAACAAAGCCGAATATGAAGCTATTTGAAAGAAAGCTCAGACATAAGTAGCCAAGAGAAACGACGGGAAAACCCAAAGGAGGGGAGTTTGGAGAGCTGTGACGCGCGTGCCAGTACCCGGTCAAATGCTTTTGGATATGTCAAGCAGCCACCACACAAGTCTCCCCGTGGTTCCTGAGGGCGGAAACATAAATCTGTTAAATAGGGAAGACTATATCGCCAGTAGACCTCGAGCGCCGAAACCGTACTGGCGATCGGAAAGAAGGGAATGAGATTCCAGCTGGTCTAAGAAGTGAGAGTTGAGAAGGGTTTCAACAGATCTTAGATAGAATACAAGTTAAGAGCTATAGGGCACGAATAGTTGAAGGATAAGAGCGGGCTTTCCTTTTTTTCCGGAACTAGGTTGACATAAGCGCGCTTCCAACCACTGAGGGAAGGGCTAGTTATTGGGCTAGAGATATAGTTGAACGAGGGGCGGGGTCAGCACGGAAGCACACTCCCTCAAAACTCGGGGAGGAATGCCTCCGGGCCACCCGCCATTCCTTACGTTTATAGATTTCAGAAGCCCATGCACCCGATCAAATGTTAATCACAGATCAAAGCACTTAGGACACCTGAGAGAGGGATAAGGAGGAGGAAAGAGGAATGCCAGAATCGACCAGGGTTGAGTTAGGAAAATAGGAAGCAGAAGAGATTGGCCTTTTCAGTTGGAGATATTTAGCAACAGAACCATCAGAGCGAATACAGAGGAGGAAAGGATTGATTTACAGAATTGTTAAGAATGCTGTTTTTGGCAGAGGCCAGAAAGCATTTGTCAGTAGGAGAACCAAGGAGGTTATCGCACTTTCGTTTAATGAAAGTCCGCTTTGCTCGTCGAAGAGTATCCCTGCAACGATTTCTAGCTGAATGAAAATTAGCGAGAGTGATAGGAGAATGAGAATTTTTCCACACCCGATACGCACTGTCTCTAGCCTGAATGGCCAGGGAACAAGCAAGATCGAACCATGATTTTGGAGAGAAAGATTAGTCGAAGAAGGACATGAGCCTTCTATCATCTATCAACGAATTACAGCTTCCCACTTTTCGGCAGAAGCTGAAGCTTCTTCAGAGTCAAAGCAGTCACTCCAATTATAGTTAGCTTAGAAGCAACGCAATGCCCCCCAGTCAAGATATGCGAAGGTCGTTCTCAGAGTTAATTGTGTGAGAAGATGTTTAGTAATGGGATGGGAGTTTCTATGGGTGACGGGGAAAGAATATTGTATATGTTTGAATAGTGTAATGCTGATGTGATTTTTTAGTTCTAGCTGCGAAGGGTTGTTGAAATGTTAGATGAAAGAGATGATCTATTGAGATTGATTTTCCGTAAATTTGAAAACCTATATATCATGTCAAGATGGGCTTTTAATGGGAAAATTTTTGTTATTTTTGTTTCAGTTAGTCGATGATGGATGGGTGTGGAGTGAAGGCAACCCTCTTATTATCTTGAGAACATTATTTTGCACGGTTTCTAATTCCTTAATATTGGATTGTGATATTGTGTTGCGGGAGCCCAACGAGAGATGCATAATA
>JABUQX010001426.1:40000-42500 GCA_015478945.1 Trachelipus rathkii
TAATACTAACAATATATATATATATATATATAATAAAATATCTATATATATATATATATATACATAAGGAATAGTGAGACTTCGAAGAAAAAAAAATACTTAATAACCGAACTGAAAATTTACTCCATGCAATTAATAATATTTTTAGTTGTATAGATTTAAAATTTATAAAGTAATCCTTTGAAAATTTTCATATTACTGAATTAAAAACAAAATAAAAATTTTAATTAATCAATGAAATAGAACCAAAATTTTGACTTTATTTTTTGTATCGTTTTTGGTCAGAGAATATCGTAAGGATTAATGCAGTTGAATTATATTAAGAGAAATTATCCTTGTTGAAAGGTGCAACGAATCTTTCTCTCTCCATGTCAGCGCGTCTCTTCCATAGTAATATCGCCGATGTTTGAAGAAAATGTCTGCTGTTGACACTACTCCTCAGGCATGCAAAAAAGGGTTATTAAAAAAAATATGATGATAAAAATTATATAACATATATATATATAGTAACAACTAAGCGGTGGTGTTAACTGTATATATATATATATATAGCATAACCTTAATATATATATATATATATATATATATATATATATATATATAAAATATATACATATATACTATATATATATATATATATATATATATATATATATGCTATAATAAATTATTTTAAATAATAAAACAGTTATACTGGCATACAAAAGCTTCATCGAAACTTTCCAGATTCGAAAGGTCTTTCTTCAATTGAGAACCGATAAATAGAAACTTAGAGTGAAAATTTCATGAGGAAATTCTGAGTATTGTTGTTATTCTAAATATGATATTTAAAGTGAGGAGTTATGTCTTTGGGATTCTCAGTACCAATCTTTAGAATTCTATGATTTCTTCTCACTCTCTCTCTCTCTCTCTCTCTCTCTCTCTCTCTCTCTCTCTCTCTCTCTCTATATATATATATATATATATATATCTGATATATCTATATATCTATATATCTTTATACAAAACATATAGATTTATATATATATATATATAAAAACTCTATCTATATCTTTCTTCTATATATGTATATAATAATATATATATATATTTATAATATAATAATAATAATAACTTAATATATGTATAACAACATATATATGTATATAACCAATATAACATAATAACATATATAATAAATATATAACAACCCCTTAGCAGCATAATATATATATAATATCTATATAAATAACCAATATACCTTAATAACCAACTAATATATAGCCAACATATATAATAATATAATAATAATAACCTTAATAATAACAACCATATAATATATATATATATATATACATACTCAAACTCAGGAGATTTAATCCTTGTTGCTTTGAATGGCAAGGAAAATAAAAGAAAAAGAAAATAATGATTGTCGGTATACTGTGATTTGAGAATAAAGGTAATAAATAGTATTTACTTCTTCTTGCTTCTATTACATCAATAAATTCAAATTTATATTTTATTTGCATTCTCGAGTCGAGAAGCCAAAGTTGATAAAAAATTTCGCTAGTCAATACGATGCTTGCGCTAATTCGAGGGTCTGGGTCTGGGTCTGGGTCTGGGTCTGGGTCTGGGTCTGGGTCTGGGTCTGGGTCTGCCGGTCTGGGTCTGAGTCTGGGTTTAGCATGGTAAACATCTGAAAGCTTGCGGAAACTTAACAGCAAGCAAATACTTTGAGCGAGAGCAAAACGCATTTTCGGAGTCTTCCTTTAATATTCGTTCATTTCCTCGTTATTCTTAATTTAGAAATAAAAAATAAAATAATAATATGAATTATGATTTATTTCTGCTATTCTGTTCAGGGTTGCCACATTGGCTACTTTATGGCCAAATTATATAAATTTAAGCAATAAATCATGAAAGAAATTCCATTCTTTATACAGTAATTAAGTGTCGAAATTTACATAAAAATAAGATATTGATAAATACAGAAAATAATGCGAATATTTTAATTAAATTTTGGAAAATAGAAATAATACCCTAAAAATGGAGAAATAAGCTTGTTTGACTATGCTTCGTAAATAGTACTTAGTGCCTGTGTAGATGTACATGCGCATTTTTACTTTTTGCGCAATTTTAATGTTTGGTAGCTTTTTTTTTTTTTTTTAAATGTCAAATTGGAAGTCATGAAAAAAAAAATAAAAAATCTCATGGCAGCAGAAGGAACCAGATTCTAGTGTGGATGATTTCTGTAAGCTCTGTCGCTGTGCAATAAAATGTTGATGACTTGATGACTTAAAAATTCGATCGACATTTTATGAGGAGGTGGTACAGAAGTTTCTTCAGAAGAACAGGAGGACAGAGTTTATCTTCAAGTGAAGAATCGCTACGGTAATTCACTACTCAATATCAGATTTGCAAGTAAGTTTTGTATTTCAATTACATCAATTATACGAGTATATATATATATATATATATATATATATATATATATATATATATATATATATATATATATATA
>JABUQX010001426.1:45000-50000 GCA_015478945.1 Trachelipus rathkii
GGGCCTTTATTAAACCAGGGAGCAATAAAAAAAATTTAATTTTGTAAAGTTTGTAAAACTAAAAAAAAACATTTTATGATCCAAGGGAAAAATTAGAAATAAGAGATTTTATTTATTTTAAATTAAATTTGTGAACTTTCATAAAGTCGATTTTTAGTACTTTTTATTTCATATTAAATGATATTTTTTTTCATTTTCAAAATTATTTTATCTTGTTTAAAAACTAAGGTCCTATTATGTTTTACGCCTGGCCATTTTTTTTTTTTTATATACTGTTAGTATATGATGCTAACAATGAATTTAAATGTGGACGGACAGGATCAAAATGTTTTAAATATTAAAAAGATGTAAATATTTAATAGAATCCTACCTTTGAGTAGCTGCCAAATGTACAATGCTTACTTACATTGTACGTTGGCACTACGCACCGACGGAAAATTGAAATTTCTTACCTGCCAATACCACTAAAATAAAAGAAACATACTTAGATTAGATTAGATTAGATTAGATTGTTAGGGTGGTGGTCTCTATTGAGGCCCCTTGTCACTGCGACCCACTTGGATCTTTTGTGACACGCCCTTGTCTATTAAAACTCCTGGTTCATCCCGATTTTCCGCAGGAATTTCAGGACTCTTCCAGGAGACGAAGCTTTGATATCGTAAGGCTTCAGTACATCCCTCTGCCAATACCAGTATCTTTGCCAGCTTAAAGCTTCGCAATTACATAGAATGTGTTCTGCCGTTTCTACTGCTTCGCGGCAGTAGCGGCATGTATCACATTCAACTTTTCCCATTTTCTTGAGGTGATATCTGACTGGCCCATGTCCAGTCAGCATTCCAGTCAGAATTCGAAGATCAGATCTACTCAGAGCAAGCACTTCTTTTGCCTTTCTCGGAGAAGGATCAATCAGATCTTTAGCCTGTCTGAGACCAGGGATGCTTGTCCAGTAATTGGTCATAGCTCTGTGTTCCCATTGTCTCAGAAATTCTTTAATGTGGGCCTTAGAAAGTCCACAGAAGGGTTCCGGACCACAGTAGGCGGTTCTGGCTCCTTCCTTAGCGAGGCGATCAGCCTCCTCATTGCCTGGTACACCTTGATGCCCCGGCACCCACATCAGATTAACTCTGTTGTGTTGAGCCAGTTGCTGTAGGGTACGTTGACATTCCCAAACCAGTTTAGAGTCATACATGCAGGAGCTCAGAGCCCCGATAGCCGCCTGACTATCAGTTGCCACAGAGATCTTTGCCCCTCGCATCCCTTTTTCTATGTTTATTCTGGCACAAGCCATTATAGCGTAAATCTCCGCTTGAAAGATGGTGGGAAAAGCACCCAGGGCTATACTGCGCCTGCAATTGGGTCCAACCAGTCCCGCGCCAGTCCCACCATCTATCACCGATCCATCAGTGTACCACATAATGGTTCCTGATTCAAGTTTAGGACCTCCGTTATCCCAAGTTGAACGATTTGTAAGAAGGATTTTATACTTCTTTCCAAAGCTTTTTTGTTTTGGCATTAGGTCCGAGACTACAATGCCCATTTGCATCTCTGGTACATCTTCCAAAATTCGAAGGTGTCCGAGTCCAGTTTTTAGTTTAATTTGACCAAGAATGGCCAGTCTGGTTGCACATGACATGGCCTCCCTTCTGATGTGCAAATATAGAGGAAGGAGGCCTATCAGTGCTTCCATAGCTGCAGTAGGGCATGTATGCATTGCCCCTGTGATCGCTAGGCATGCAAGCCTTTGCAATCTTTGCAGTTTATTTTGTGCAGTCCTTTGTTCAACCTTCGGCCACCAAACAAGTGAGGCATAGGTGATTATAGGTCTGACTACAGTTATGTATAACCAATTGGTCATTTTAGGTTTCAGTCCCCATGTTTTGCCAAGCATCTTTCGGCATGTCCATAGGGCCATCGTACCTTTGTCCACTACCTTTTTAAGATGTGGATTCCACGTTAGTTTTTGATCTAGGATTACTCCCAGATATTTGACTTCAGTGGAAGGGTTAATAGTGACATCACCAATCTTGGGAGCCATGTATCTTAGCTTCCTCTTCCTGGTGAAGGGCACTATTACTGTTTTGCTTGGATTGATGTTTAGTTCCCTTTCCAAGCACCAATTGTAGGATATATTGAGGGCATGTTGCATGAGTTCCATTAAGACCTCTATGTGCTTGCCTCTAATAATAATTACAAGGTCATCCGCGTATCCTTGCACCTCGAATCCGGATTCACTGAGTTTGGTGAGGAGACTATCGACCACCATGGTCCATAAAAGGGGTGAAAGTACCCCTCCTTGGGGGCATCCCCTCCCAGATGTCACAGTGATCATCTCCCCTCCCAGTTCAGCCGTAATACGTCTTGTCCCCAACATTGCTTTTATCCAAGCAATCGTTGAGGGTCCGACGCCCTTGGAGGCGGCGGCATCCTCCATGGTCACATGCATGGTGCTATCAAAAGCACCCTGCACATCCAGGAAAGCACAAACCGCCACCTCCTTGTGATCTAGCGCTCCTTCTATCTTGGATACCAAGCTATCTAGTGCGCCAACTGTTGATCTACCGGACTGGTAGGCCCATTGATTAGGATGGATTTTCTTTTCTATCGAATTTTCCACCCTTATGTGGTAGTCTAGCACCTTTTCCATTGTTTTCAAAAGAAATGATGTAAGACTTATAGGTCGATTGGATCTGGGGTCAGACGTGGACCGTCTCCCCGTCTTGGGGATAAAAACCACCCTTACTTTCCTCCACAGCTGGGGAATGTATCCCAGGGCATAGCTTGCCCTAAACACTCTCACCAGCAGCGGAAGCAGACTCTCCATTCCCTGTTGAAGCAAGGCTGGGAATATGCCATCCCCTCCAGGAGATTTATATGGGCCGAAGGAATTTATTGCCCATTCTACCCTATCAGGGGAGAAGACCCTTCCAGACAGACTTTCCGTCCATCTATTGGGTCTTCTATCATCCCATATATCTACTTCCTCCCCGTCGTCAACTATTACATTGTGCGGAAAGTGAGTGTTTATAAGTTCCACTAAGGTTTCCCTGTGGTCCTTTGTATAACTGCCGTCTTTCTTTAAGAGAAGGCTCGGCCCATTAGATTGGTCCTTTGAGAGCACTTTATGTAGACGCGCAGTTTCAGATTGGCTCTCAATGCTTTCACATAGAGTCTTCCATGATCTTCTTTTGGATTTCCTAAGTTCCTTGTTATAAGCGGTTAGGGCAGTTTTGTATGCTTCCCAATTTTTATCCCGCTTAGCTTTATTGAAGAGTTTCCTGGTTTTAGATCTTAGAGTGGTTAGCTCTTGATTCCACCAGGGGACGCTTCTAGTTATCCCTCTTTTTTTCAGAGGACAACTATTTTCATATGAATCTTGTATAATTGATTGCAGTTGGGTAGTGGATACATCTAGGTCCTGCACATCAAACAGTTCCCCCATATCCTCCACGCGCTGTTTAAGGAGCTCTTTATACAAGTTCCAGTTTGTTAGCTTAGGTATTCTCCGCTCCTCCTCTACTTTCTCTAAAGCTATGATTTCGAACCTGATGTGTCTATGGTCCGAATGAGATACTTCATCAGACACATACCAGTTCGAGATCTGTATACCATAAGTGGCATTTATTAAGGTTAGGTCTAAGACCTCTTGTCTGTTCGATGTGATGAATGTGGGCTTACTGCCCTCATTCACCACATCAATACCATATTGAGTTAAGAATTCTAAAATACACTCACCTCTGTTGTTGATGTCTTTGCTGCCCCACAGGGTGTGATGGGCATTTGCATCGCATCCCAAGATCAGTCCCCTGCGGGTCCGCTGACAGTATTGCACAAGCCTGTGAATTTCTTCCGGAGGTGCTTCATTCGAGTCCCCGCAAAAGTATGCCGAGGCAATTACTACCTCTTGCACACCCAGCGCGGTTGGCACCTCTACTAGGGCTGCTATTAGATCCCTTGTGGTGAACTCTGGAATGGACAGGGCATTGACCCCACCACCGATGACCACCGCCGCACGAGGCGGTCCCGACAGTAGAGCAGCTTACCCATTCCACTTGGTATTCCTTTGATTGTTCCTTCTCTCACCCATGGCTCCTGTATGAGGGCTATCTGCAGCCTCTCGCATACAAAGGTCCGGACGAGAGCATCAGTTGCTGCCTTTGCGTGGTGCAAGTTAATTTGAAGGCAGCTCAAGTTGTTTTTGTTATCCATTATGCAGATTTGGATTTGGGGTTCTGACTTGAACCCCTTGCCAAGGCCGATTTTGTTTGGCCTTCTTTCCCACTCTCTGCAGTTTGATTTTTCTTCTTTGGCTGTGAACCAGAGGGTGTTACCTTTCCTTTAAGAGCCAAGGTTTTCCCCTTTTCCTTCGGAGTGTAGTTCTCAGGTGAGGCCGTTTCGCCAGAGGTGGGGAGCCTACTCCCCCCCTCGGGTTTCCCGCTCCTCTTCCTGAGTCCAACAGTACCAAATTTATAGCTGAGCAGATGGTTTTGGGCTCTTAGCTTAGTTTCAGAGTGCTGGTCCAGAGAAAGGACGAGGTGCACAGAATCGCCCCTCTCTTCCCTTTTCAAGACCCTCCACTCGTCAGTGTTAAGGCCAAGGTTCTGTGCCTTTACAAAGGTTAGGATCTTGTCGTTCCCATCCCTTGCACTATTCTGGAAGAGACCAGTCAGTACTATGGGTCGGGGGATTTCATCCCCCTCCACTGTCCTTAGATCTGCCCCCTCCCAAGGTTTCAGCTGTCCAACAACGAGTTTCAGCCACTCTGCTGTGGCCTCGTCGTCGCAGTTGAACTGCACCCACCCTGGTTTGAGGATAGAGCCGTGAAACTTTGGCTGTGTGGTGCCGCCAACTAGTTCCACGATCCTGCCCAGGATTCCTTCTTGTATGGCCTTAAGTTGTTCCATTGTCAAGATTTCTTGTGGATAGTCTTTAGAGACTATTCCTATTCTGATTGTATTTAAGGTAGGACTTGAGGAAGCGTGGGCGCTTGCGCTCCCATCACT
>JABUQX010001426.1:60000-70000 GCA_015478945.1 Trachelipus rathkii
ACAGTGAACAAGCCTTTTTGGGTAAGAGGTGAAACAGCTTTAGGGGTATAATATGAACAAAAAATCGTTCATGTTTCAGAAACTTTGAGGGAAGGTATATGAACTATCTTCCCATTGGCCAATAGCTAAACCCCAACTGTTCGCATTTTACCCCCAGTTTCGGTTTCTGTACTGATTTTCTTCCTTAAATAGGAAAAATTGAAAAACTTGTGTTTGAACTTTTGAGGTCTGAAAAGTGATCATTCTACCTCAGCATGTGCTATTTCATCCTAAGGGGGAAAAATATTGTTTTATTTACATTTTTCTAATGTTAAAGGATTGGACTATTAACTCATACACTTACTTGGCCAAAATCTCAATTACTTCATATTAATATCAAGCGTTCATGTTTTAGCCATTTTTGTTGGTCTGTTCATGACTTCCCCCAGTGAACTATATAGTATATATATATTATATATATATATTATATATATATATTATCTAATATATATATAATATAATATATACTATATATATATATGTATATAATACTATATATATATACTTATATTCTATATATATATATGCATATTTGTAGATACTGTACTGTGACGTTTTTAGTTTTTTCTGAAAAAATAAGATTTGTTAAGAATACATAGATTTTCTCTGTGTATACCTAACAAAACTTATTATAAACTTTAACTTAGAAGGCTGAAATGAGAACCTAACCTGGAAGATCAAACAATGAAAAAGTCTATTTGGGATTTTAACAACTTTGAGAGGCTGTAAACTTTTTTTCCCTAAAGAGAGAGCGACGATTTTCGTTTTCATTATTCTTCATTATTATTTTTAGAGTTTTATCCTGTGATTTTTATAAAAAATCGGGGGTGACACCCATCTGCACTACTATTACCTGGAAATTTATTTAGAATACTTATATAAGAAATAATAATATCAATACATAGGAAAATGATTTAAAAAAATATATATAGCTATATATATGGCCAAGTTAAAAATGCCAAAAGTACTTGCAAGTACTTTGCAAATTTTCAAGAGTACAAAAGGTGAAAGTACAAGTACAAGTACACTGTTTTAGAAACAGCAAGTACAAGTACCAAGTACTCCAAAAATGTACTTAAGTCAAGTACAAGTACTTGAACCCAAGCCTGAATTATTATATATATATGTTTAGACTATTTTATAATATATATTAATATATATATATTATATATATATATATAATATATATATATATATATATATATATATATATATAATATATATATATATTTATATATATATATATATAATATATATATATATATATATATATATATATATACTATATAATATATATATATATATATATATATAATTATATAATATTATAGTATATAATATATTAATTAAGTTTATTGTAATCTCCCCCTACCACCCCTCCTCGTTAACGCCCCCCAGGGGGCGGTACCGCCCTTGTTGAGAACCACTGCTCGATATTATTCATGTGAATACTGATTTTGAGAGTATTTGTGATTTTGAGAGTATTTAAAGGTGGGTTATTTTTTGTGTGCATATGGGTTGTTTTTGGTTTCAAATTTTTAATTTTTTAATTTTTCCCAACAACATTTATGAAGCCAATTAAAAACTCTCAAACATCAAAACTCTATTAATACTATATATTATCCACAAGAATACTGATTTTGAGTGTATTTGAAGGTGGGTTATTTTTGTATACCCAATTTGGTCAGTACCGTATGTTTGCTCGGGGTTGCACAAAACTTCACCAAAATAGGAAATTTAACCCTCTGAAAGAGTGGTCTAACATTATTTAATTAGAGATTAACATATAACAAAATCTGGCACAAAGTTATGGATAAATTTCAATTTTTTTTTCAAAATTTTCAAAAAATTTGCCTTATATTTTTTTGGAAAATAAGTTTCTAAAATTTGAATTTTAAATTGAAATAGCTTTCTCTTATATTGACGTAATTTATTGTTTATAAAACTCAATATTCGGCACCGGAATGGTTCAAGCAAAAGCCGAATACCGAATATTCGTATTTTGGCCGAATAGGCCGAATACGAAATACTTACTCCGAATCATTTCGGCACAGCCTAACTATATAATTATATAATATATATATATATATATATTAATATATATAATATATATATATATATATATATATATATATATATATATATATATATATATATATATATATATATATATATATATATATAATTATATATTTAATATATATGCAAGGATACAACTTTTATTTATTTTTTAATTTGATTTATTGACTGATCTGAACATTATTTTGCCATTCAATCTCCTTTGAGTTTGAAATATGGCATGTTGCCAGGACCCATCTATGCTTGTGATTTTTCAGCCCAGTGTTGAGCGCTTCTATGTGAGCCATGGGTCCTGTACACTCACTCAAAAAAAAAAATATGTATATATATATATCAAGGTGTATACCAAGTTGAAATTTTCAAATTCCCTGTATGAGTTATAGTTCCAAGTTTGATTGAAGAAGCCTGTAATAGTACCCTTATATAAGCGGTAAGGGGATAAGGTAACTGTAGTTATTAGGGAATTAGTTTCTTAAGTGTTGTAAGGAAGGATATGGCTGTCGCGTAGTTTGGTCAAAAAGATAGTTGTTGAGGGACTGAAGATGATTGGTGAAGAACAAGGATGCATTAGAAGTGTCAAAGATGTGTGGATCAGTTTTACATTTGAAACAAATGATTGGGGAAATGAAGGGAGGAGAAGAATATATTGTATTTAGGTTTCTGAATTTGCAACAGGCATATGATAGCATTAATAGGAAGCTCTATGGCAGTTTTAGGTATATAAGGTGTTGGGGTAAAGCTGAATGAAATCAAAAAGTATGTATGATGATAGTGAAACGTGTGTGTAAGAATAATTAGTCGACAAGTGATTGGGTCTAATATTATAGGGAGTGAGGCAGAGATGTGTTGTGTCTCCTTGGTTATTCATTGTATTGGATGGGGTTATGAAAGATTTAGAGGATGGACTGGGGGTTGGGGGGGGGGGCCCAGGGGGGGGGATTTTGGGTGTTAAAATGAAGGAGAATGGAAGAGAATAAGGCGTTCCCTACCTATTTATGCAGATGATTGGTTTGTGTAGCAGAATCTGAAGAGAGTTTGCGAGGATGGTAGAGAGATTTGGCAGGGTTTGTAAAAGGAGGGGTTGAAAGTAACATACATAAGAGTAAGGTTATGGTGTTGAGTGTGAGGACAGTCCCGTTTGAAGTTCATGTTAGCATGCGTTGAGCAGCTGGAAAAGCTGTCGAGTTTAAATTTTTAAGAGATATATGGGATGAAATGAATGGATGATTGTAGAGTGTAGTAGAAAGTTGTGTAAGCAAAAGTAGCTTGTGCAATATATTATCTCTGGGGATTTAAAGGGACTAAGTCTTGAGTGCGCTAGGGTCTTACATGAGCAGTATGTGTTACCTGTGTTAAGATGTATAGTAGTTGAGAACTATGGATCTGGAATAAGAGGTTTTAGATTCTGGAAGAATAATGTGTTCAGATGGACAATGTTAGGGGTGTTAGGTGTGAGAATATATAAAATGAGGGATCATGAAACGTTTGAGAGTATATGTCGTGTGTGATGAAAGGTCTGTAACATGAGAGGAATAAATGAAAGAAATACGTTGAGCAGCGTTTGGTTATATGAAAGGACTGGTGATAGCTGGTGGCGTAAGCAATGCTATAGTGGTGAGTGTGCAGTAATCGACTGGCTGAAGACTGAAGAAAAAGTGAATTAGTCAGTAAAGGAATGCTGGAGGAGAGAAATGTGAGGATTATACGGATAGACATATAGTTACTAATACATGGAAAATAAAATAGAAAATGTGATGTCAATCACTACTGGCTTCAATTCAATGTTATAAATTAGTTAAATTATAGTTTATAGCTTTAAGTTGCTTGAGTTTGACCCAACAGGAAGAAAAAAATGTTAAGGAAGAGGAGAAAAAATAATTAAAAATAGTTATTATTATTTTGCTCTATTATTATTATTATTATTATTATTATTATTATTATTATTATTATTATTATTATTATTATTATTATTATTATTATTATTATTATTATTATTATTATTATTATTATTATTATTAATATTTATTATTATTATTATTATTATTATTATTATTATTTGTAAAGATTAACAAAGAGGAAGCAATGATTGAGTTCTTCCACATGGCTGCTGATTTGGAAGCTACATATTCACGAAGAAGCACAACAGCTCTGTCAATGCATGCAAGACCCCTTGGTACTGACTCTAATGAGAGAACTTTGACAAAGTTCAGTGAAGGAACTCTTAGAAGTTCCCTAGATATATACAGTGATATCCCCTGAGAAGAAAATCAGCCAATGAAGTTAAAGAAACTGGACATATTACTAATTGGTATTGAGGTATGTATAAGCTGTTAACTTTGAATTATTTTGTCATTTTCTAGTAATGTAGTTTTATTATGAGTCAGCTCAAGACGGATATCCTGCCTTTTTACATCAAGCTCCAGCCAGATATAGAACATTTTTCCTTAAAATTATGAATATTTAGTCTCATACTGAATAATCTATTTATTAGCTTTTGAGATATTTAGTTTTAATTTTGTATATAACTTTAAGAAATAGTTTCGTTTACATATGTATTTGATGAATAATTGTGAGATTTTTATTTTTTATTGAAAAATTTTTTTAACAAATTTTGTAATTCTTTAATTGTCTATTAGATTATTAATAATGAAATTTATCAACTTTGCATTTACAAATTTGTTTGGTTTAATTATGTAAAAGAATTTTTTCTTTAAACGTGATATAATTTACTATGTTCGAGTATAAGTACCGTATACATAATATTATGAAAGATATATATAAAATTTCTGATTAGCTTAAGGGATGGGTTTAATATTAAACTAAATAGAATTGTCAAAATAAGAAAGAATAATTTTATTAATATGAATTTTAAAAAAGACAAATTTAAATTTTTTTTTTTAAATATTAAAGAAATTTTTTTAAAAATAATGAAAAATTTTAAACTAAAGAAATTGAAATTTGATTCTAAAACCGTTTTCCATTTTCCATTTGTGCTAACACTCGATAAGAAATGCTTCATTATCGACATTAATTGTTATAATTGTTTTCTTGACAGGTTCCTTTATAGATGGAGCAATACCAGATGGAGGTCCATGAAAGCATGTCACAGCCATGCATACAAAAACTTTGACAAGAGAGACTGCTCAAATACTCATCCACTGTCAGAATGGTAACATTTATTTTTGTCAGATATCTGTATTTTTTATTATTTCTTTCATCATAAATGCATCATCCTTTCGTGCTTTCTACATCATGTCAGCTTTCTTGAATTCTGGTATCAAATTAATTAGCCAAGCCCAACTTATATTCTAAGTATTATATATACCGTATATATATATATATATATATATATATATATATAATATATATATATTAATATATAATATATATATATATTATATATATATATATATATATATATATATATATATATATACTATATATATATATATATATATAAATATATATAATATATTATATATATATATATATATATATAATATATATAATATAGTATATATTATATCATCCTCTTTTTTCCAAAAAAGACTCAAAGTTTGTGCGTGACATGCATTGGAAAAGAGTAGTAGTGAAGAAAACATGAACAAGTAATCGAAAGAAGCCAGCCTTACCGCCCCTCTCTACATAATATAATGTAGAACTCGTCGCAGTCAAAAAACCCACCCTAGAGCTTCACGGGACCGCAAGGACCCTCACTATAGCATATCATCAAATGTAGGGTTCATCCCCTGGCCCAGGTAGGCCACAACCATACCCCCTCACAACACCCGCCATTCACTCCTATTATTGCACCTTTATACCTCGCCTCTTGCCAAACCTCACACTTTTCTCCTTTCAGACATTCGTTTACTGATCATCCCACTTTTTCTTCCAGTCGTCCCCAGCCAGTCGATGCCCAACACCACTCACACTTAACATCCGCTTAACCAACCGAATTTCATCCTTCCTTTCCACATTACCAAACCATCTCAAGTACTTTCATTTATTCTCTCATTTTCTCATTACCCTTTCTTCACACCACATAACTCTCTAATATGTTCATTCCTCATCTTTATCAATCTTTCACACCTAACATTTGCCACTAAGATTGTCCTGTGAAACACATTGAACTTAGATCTATACTTCTTATTCCAGACCATAGTCTCACTACTATACAAATAACACAGGTAACAACATACCCTCATGCAAGACCTAGCGCACTCAAGACTTAGTCCTTTTACATTCACAACGATTAATTGCACCCAGCCACCTTCCATACCATTCGACAACTTTTCCTTACTACACTCTGCATCAATTCCGTTCCCCTTCTCATTCAAACACAGTACCCTAAATATTGAAACCTCAGACACTTTGTTCCAGCTGCTCACCATCTAACATAAACTTCACACTGAGGCTATCTTCACTCACAACCAGTAACCTTACTCGTTATCTACGATTTACTTTCAAAACCCCTCCTTTTACACACCCTGCCGAAATCTCTCTTACCAAAATCTACTCCAAACTCTCTTCAATTCGGCACAAAGACCAAATCATCCCGCAGTATAATAGGTAGGGCTACCCCCACTCATCTCCATTCGTCTTCATTCTAACACCATTTCTGCCACCCCCACTCTAATTCTTTCATAAACCCAATCCATATATAAATTGAATAAACCAAGGAGACATAACACAGAACCCTGTCTCACTCCGCTATAATACTAAACCAATCACTTTTGACGCCATTTATTCTTACACACGCCTCGACTATCCTCATACATACTTTTGATTCCATTCCAAGCCTGCCACTAACACCATATATCTAGCTAACACCTGCCATAGAGCTTCCCTATTAACCATATCAATATACCTGTTTGCAATCCATAAACCTAAATACAATGTATTCTTCTTCTCCCTTATTTCTCAATCATTTGATTCAAGTAAAGATTTGACCACACATCCTCTACCACTCCTAACCACACCTTGTTCTTCACCAATCAGTCCTCCAGTCACTCAACGCACTCTTTTGACCAAAAACACCAGCATATATCTTCCCTTACAACACTCAATAAACTTATTCCCCGATAATTTCTACAGTTTTACCCGTTATCTCCTTTACCCTTATATTAAGGTACTATTACCGCTCTCTCCAATCCCTTGGAACTATACTCTCCATAACGCTTTATTACACAACTTCAAATCCAATCATCAATCACAATCTTGCCTCCGTTCTTGATCATTTCACCAGAATTCATCATACCTGCAGATTTACCAATGCTTCAACTTTCTCACTCTACCCATTACCTCCTCCTTGCTAATAACCTCATCCCCAAAATCTATTCCTTCTTGCACCATCAAACCAGACACATTCCACTATCACCTCTCATTACTGCCAATATTATGCAGAATTTCGAAAGTGTTCTTTCCAACTCCCCTCACATTTCCCATTTCATCAGTTACAAAAAGCACCATCCCTATTCATTATCTAAGCAGATTCCCTTTATTCCGTCATTCTTAACCTTTCGCTCTTTTCTTCCAAAAGAGCTTCCTTTTCCCTTGCAAGTCCCCATTCATCCTCCTTCCAAAACTGTTCATTGTACCCTCTTTACTTTTCTCCTACGTATGCACCTTTTTAGTATTTCTTTTTTCCTCCTTATATAATTCAAGCATCTTTCTTTTGAACTTCATCATTGCTTTAGTACATTCAACCACGTTCTTTTTTACTTTAACTGCTTGCATCGACCTCTTCATTCCACCACTCACATTTTAACATTCTGACTTCCTACTTTGCACAATTCGCACATACTTCTTTTGCATTGCTAACAATTGCTTCCTTCATTTGCTCCCAGATTTGTTCAATTTCAACTTGTCACATTCAACTGATTTACTTGCAAGTGCTCTTATATACTAATCCTTATTACCTTGCTCACTTAACTTATCGCTCTTAAATTTACCCACTTCCTTTCGTATCCACCTTCCTCTCCATCCAAGCGCCCACTAACTTTAATTTTAAATAAAACAACATAATGATCCGATAATCCCATTCCTAAAAACCTCACTGATTTAACATCCAACCACACTTCTTCAACATCTGCTTCTTCACCAACACAAAATCAATCATACTTTTCACTTTCGATAACCATCTCGTACCTACACCAACTCTTTAGGTTAATTACTTATTGGGGAAAATAACTTTTTTTTCTGTGTTTGTTTAAAGAAAGATTTACTTACACACATACCTCTCTCCTCACAGAAATCAATCACCTTCATAACATTCTCATTTTCTCCCAAACACCGCAAAACCACCTTGTTATACCATCCCTTTCTTGATCACCTATCCAGCCATTCAGTCCCCCAACACTATCAATTTCTGAAGCTCCTACTCACCCCATCCAAAACATCATTCAGGATATCCCAAAATATCGTACTCTCTTCAACGTTTCCTCAGATGACCATACGTCACAACCACCACCATACGCTTGATCTTTCCAAACTTAAATTTAACCATTTAGAATTCTAGACTCACACACACAAAGTCTACCATCAGCTCTGTACCACAAGTCACTCATCAAAATTGGCAACTCCTTCTCTCCCCCTCCATTCCTTTCCACACAGCACATACACATTTCACGCCACACCACTCATTTTCACCGTTTCTTTCATCTTTGAATTTCAGTCACAGCGAGCAAATCAAATTTGCCCTTTCTAAATACATCCATCACCTCTCTCCTCAACATTATATTCCTCTGAATTCAGTGTACCCATTACGTTCATACAATTTTCGCCGGAAAATTAGAAAGGCCGTTTATGGCAATCACGACCATCTCCGTGGCTTGCATTCAGCATTCCTAGCAAAGAGATAATGGTATGGGCATATATAATATATATATATATATATATATAATATATATATATAATATATAATATATATATATATTATATATTATATATATATATATAATATAATAATATATATATATAATACTACTATATATATATAATATATATATATATATAAGCAGAGAGAGAGAGAGGAGAGAGAGAAGAGAGAGAGAGAAGAGAAAGAAAAGAAATTTTTAAAAATATACTTTTCAATTAATCATGTCGATCGACATCCGTCAAATTTATAGAAAATCGTCATCGTCCATCACTAGTATATAGTTGGTGAATAGCTGGGAGACCTAAGAAAAAGTGGATTGAGTCAGTAAAGGAATGTCTGGAGGAGAGAAATGTGAGTATGGCAGAGGCGAAAAGAAAGGTGCATAATAGGAGTGAATGGCGGGGTTTTGTGAGGGGTATGGTTGTGGCCCACCTGGGACAAGGGATGAACCCGTAAGAGATTGTCAGAGTAGTAGGTCCGTGAACGCGTCCGTGAAACTCTAGGGTGGATTTTTTGACCGCGACGAGTTCTCACTAAAAGGTATAAATGGGGCGGTAAGGCTGGGGTTTCTTTTCGACTTGCGTCATATTCTTTTACTATTCTGTTTCCGATGCATGTTACGCACCTTACCCCCAGTCTTGGAGAAAGAAGGTGAGTGCTAAGAAGGTGCTAAGATTATTTTTTACGATCACATATTTTGTTATATTCTTTATTTTCGCAAAATAAATTGTGTAAACTTTGGAGAGTATTTGAATTGCCTTGTGTTTATTTATTTATTTTTAATGTAGTTCATTTTTATCGTAAAAAGTTAACTGTAAAATTATTCAAAAAGACAAAACCAAGCTTTCACAATGTTTTGTGAAATGTAATATAAAATAATTTTTCTGATTCCTTGATTCTCTTTTTGATAGAAGATAAAGTACTTAATTTCTTACAGGAATTTCCACCTTGATATTATTAAGTAAAACAATGATTGAAACTTATTTCATGCAGTCACAATGTTTC
>JABUQX010001426.1:77500-85683 GCA_015478945.1 Trachelipus rathkii
TATATTAATATATATATATATATATTATATATTTATATATATATATATAAAGAGTTATATTATATTTTAAAGAACTTAACATTGTATCAGTATATTGTATCATCAATACCCTGATATATTATTAACCAAGCGATTGAACATTTAATTATATTGATCTCCATTACTATTGCACAGTTTGTACCCCTTAAAAGCAAATAAACAAAAAAATAGGTTTGAGTCAGTTCTATAAATATATAAAGTAACTTTTTCTCTAATATATTCTGTCATATATTCTCTTATTTATACTTCAATTACAATGACTTGAGTTATACCATGTGTGATTTTTATAAAAAAATTGCGCGTTTGAAGCAATTTTGCCGTGACTATTACCAAAAATTAATTTAGATGGAATTCCCAAAACTAAAAATTAAAAAATTGTGGGAATTAATATTAAAAAAGTATAGAGGCAATGAGAAGCCATATGGGCCTATTGAGACTTTTCCTAGTACAACTATTGTTTAACATGCTCCTGCAAAACTCCAACACAGCACCCTAGGCTAAACCTTTATCAAAATCTGTACATATATAGTATAGAAGCAAAAATTATTCAGCTAAATTATATGCTAAATTACACTAGAAGCTTCAATAAGTCTTGTCAAAATATAACATGGTTTGCCTAACTAACTAAAAACCTGTCAATTTGAGCTTAGTCAAAAAATAGGACATTTATTAGAATATTAGAGACAGTAAAAAGCACATAGGCTCTATCGAGACTGTCCCAGTCAACCCACTACCAAACATGCTCATGCAAATCCACCCAAAGCACCTGAGGCTTGTCATTTGATTGTAACTTACAAATCCGACCAATTTTGGCTTAGGTCAAAAAACTAATGATATCATACAGATATGATTACCCAAACCATCCACATGCTATTAATAACAAAGTTATGGTCACACATGCCATCTAACAATATAATAACTGCTATAACTAAAAAACCCGCGCAATTTGGGCTTCGTCAATATTATTATATATACCCAACCCATCCTAAACGAAATCTAACTGTTTCTTTAAATGTTGCAATACGGAAGTCACACTCAACAAGCCTCCTCTGGCAGGACTATTCCAAAATTTAACAAGCCCTATTACTGAATGCATGCTTTTTTATATCAAAAAAGATGGCATGCTTTCTTCTTAATTTTCTTATTATGCCCACTGGTTCACCCGTCCATGTTCTACTATGAAAAATTTATTGGTCTCTATATTATCAATAGATGTAATATTTTGTAAGCTTGTATCATGTCCCCTCTGAGAAAATCGCCTTTCTACAGAAAAACATTCCTAACTCCTCAGCCTCTCCCTCATAGCTCTTACCTCAAAACCCAGAAATCATCCTTGTTGCTCTACGTTGCCCTCCCCTCTTAGCATATCTAAGTCTTTCTTTAAATAAGGGGCCCAAACTTGTGCACCAATACTCTATTACTGGCCTAAAATAGCTATTATTACAGTTTACTGATTACTTCCTTGCTCTTGTAAACAACATTGCGATTTATTTATGCCAAGCAGCTTATTAGCTTTATTTCTAGCTTCCAAAACATTGATTAGCTACTTTCAAAATTACTGCTTATAATCACACTAAATCTTTTACTTGGTCCACAGACTTCAAGCCACTCCCCATTCATATCGTAGTTTAAAAACTTTTATTTGAGTAACCATAGGTGAAGAACCCTACACTTTTTACTATTAAAATTCATTTGCCACTTAATCTGGCCCACCCAAGAAGTTTATCGAGATCATTTTGAATCTTTTTTTGCATCCTTCACTATTCCTAACTGAGCTGGCCCACTTGAGTATCATCTGCAAACTTAGAAACCTTGCCATTTAAGTCCCTGGTCTAAATCATTTTATATATATGAGAACAATAGTGGCCCCAGCACTGAACCCTGTGGAACACCACTCTTCACTATTTTCCAACTCTTCACTATTTCCCATTTAGTTGTACACACTGTTTTTTATTTCGCAACCACTCTTTAATCCAACCATGTCCCACTCCACCTATACCACATTG
This sequence comes from Trachelipus rathkii, assembly GCA_015478945.1. NCBI lineage: Eukaryota > Metazoa > Arthropoda > Malacostraca > Isopoda > Trachelipodidae > Trachelipus > Trachelipus rathkii. The sequence goes on from JABUQX010001426.1 coordinate 79,546, forward strand.
CAATAACTTTTTCATTAGCAGCCTTATGTGGGGAAACCTTATCAAAAGCTTTACTAAGTCTAAATATACAATATCAACTGGATCTCCTCGGTCAATGCAGTCAGTTATGTATTCCATAAATTCTAAAAGGTTTGTCTGACATGACCTACCCTTTCTGAAACCGTGCTGGAGTCATACAATACCTTGTTATCTTCTAAAAATTTCTCTATATGACATTTTAGTAACTTTTCCAGAACCCTTTACAACCAGAGATGTTAAAGCTAACTGGCCTATAATTTCACAAATCTTCCTTACTACCTTTCTTATAAAAATAGGCCACAAACATATGCTGTTTTCCAGGTATCTGGTACCTCACCAAATGTTATAGATCGCTTAAAATCCAAATACAGTGCCTTTGAAATGCTGATACTACCCTCTTTCAGAATTCTGCCATATATCCCATCAGGCCCTGCAGCTTTTACCTGGATCCCCCAGATATGGTCTAATAAACGTTTTAATACACGTATACGATGCCACAAACCCATCCATATACCGTAATCTAATTCTTTCTTTTTATTGTAATTGTGGAGTTCTGTAGAGTCCAATTAATATGAATATGCATTGAAACTATAAACATTGTTAATGTACAAAAAGTGGTGATCGAATTAAATTAAAGTTTTTTTTTTATTGATTTTCATCATTTTATGCCTATAATTTCAATGGGTTACCTTATTAACTAACTAAAAACCGGCCAATTTGATTTAGTCAAAATAAACTATATGATGCCCAAACAATCCAAATACCTATTTAGTTCTTTGTGTTACTGTATTTGTGAGTTCCACAGGAGTTTTCCAATTAATATGGAATACTGCATTGAAAACTATAAACATTAATGTACAAAGTGGTATCAAACAAATTATTTGAGTTTTTTTAATTGATTCATGAAATTTTATGCTATAATTTTAATGGTTTACCTTAACTAACTAAAAAAACCCTGCCAATTTGACTTACTCAAAAACACTATATGATGCCCAAACAATCCAAATACCTATCTAATTCTTTCTTTTTACTGTAATTGTGGAGTTCCGCAGAGTCCAATTAATATGAATACTACATTGAAACTATTAACATTTAATGTAGCGTCGGGCGGGGTGACCAAGGTCCGCCTCTTTAGGCGGGGTGATTCGGTCCACTCTAAATAAAAAAAAAAAAAAAAAAAAAAAAAAAAAAATTTTATTTACATTTTTATTACGTATAATTAATTTAAATATAATAAAAAAGTTACTTATATTAAGTGAAAAGTTTTTAAAAAAATGAAATTTTAATAAAAAAAACGAATCAAAAAAGTGTCAAAATATTTGAGCGGAGAGGGGTGAATCGGACCACCTTATTTATATTCTTATTTTATTTATCATTATTGACATTTTTATTGCTTATTACGAATTTTAATATGATAAATAATTATTATATTAAGTAAAAATTAAAATATAAAATTGAATTTATACGTAAAAGACGAATTTAAACAGATGGTCCGAGTCACCCCTCAATGGTGGTCCGCTTCACCCCTCCACGGTCAGGCTGACTCAGCTTTATTCAAACTTTAATAAAACTTTTATTATTAGAATTTACATTATTATTTTTTTGTGTGCTTATGACCGACTATAGGGCCGTGATTTACAAAAAAAAAAATTCCAAAAAGTGCATTAGGGGAGAGTCGGGAGACAGACTTATGCCTAAGGTGGTCCGAGTCACCCCACCCGACGCTACAAAAATGGTATCAACAAATTATTTGAATTTTTTTTATTGATTTTCATAGGTATATTTTATGCCTACAATTTCAATAAAAATATAAAAAATAACACAGAAAATTTTAATCTCCTAATAAAAGTAAGCTTTATTCGTTTGTATAGGAATAGCACAATCAATATTTTTTCAATAATTAATATATCAATAGCATTATTTTTCTGATAATCAAGTTCTTTATAACCAATAAATTGATTAAAAAAAATTTAAATAATTTTGCAAGATCAATTTTTTGGCATAAGATACAATAAAAAAATTTGTAATGCTAATATATACTCGGTATAATATATATATAGTATATATATATATATATATATATATATATATAATATATATATATATATATATATATATATATATATATATATATACTGGTATATATAGATTTTCTCTGTGTATACCTAACAAAACATATCATAACCTGAATTAGAGGACCTGAAATGAGACCTAACCTTGATTGGATCAAAAATTGAAGGTCTAAGTGGGAGTTTTAACAACTTTGAGAGGCTATAACTTTTTTTCCTAAAGAGACCGCCTATATTTTTTTTTTTTATATCTTCATTATAATTTTTTTAGAGTAGGTAGCGTCGGGCGGGGTGACCAGGTCCGCCTCTTTAGGAGGGGTGATTCGGTCCACTCTAAATAAAATAAAAAATAATAAAAAAAAAAAAAAAAAAATTCGCTCATTTTATAGCCACGCGGTAGTACTACAAGTTTTTTGATTTTATTTAATTCTAGAAAGTTTTTATATTTTTAAAAAATGTTAGAAATTAGGGTACAAAATGTCCTTCAATAGAATTTCACTTTTGAAAAATGTGAGTTTTTTTAACTTCGTTATAAAATGAAAAATTGTGGATCGATTTTAATTATTTTTTCAGTGGATACACTCGAGTATGTTAGCTTTAAACTGGCAAAGTAAACAATTATATTGATCCATAAACAGTAATTAGTAAGCAAAAAAAAAACGGGGCCCTACTTGGGTACCAATTCAACACCCGACACGTAAAAATTAGATGGAAGGGGGGCTCGAAAACACAACCATATGTTTTCGTATTCACCGTATTATTATGACATTTTTAATTACGTATAATTAATTTAAAATAAAAGAAATATTTTATTTTTATTAAGTTGGAAATTTTTTTTAAAAAAATGAAATTTTAATAAAAAAAATGAGTTCAAAAAAAAGTGTCAAAATTTTTTGGGCGGAGAGGGGTGAATCGGACCACCTTATTTATATTCGTATTTTATTTATCATTATTGACATTTTTATTACTTATTACGAATTTTAATATGATAAATAATTATTATATTAAGTAAAAATTAAAATATAAAATTGAAATTATACGTAAAAGACGAATTTAAACAGATGGTCCGAGTCACCCCTCAATGGTGGTCCGCTTCACCCCTCCCGGTCGGCGGACTCTGCGTTATTGAAACTTTAATAAACTTTTATTATTAGAATTACATTATTATTTTTTTGTGTGCTTATGACCGACTATAGGGCCGTGATTTACAAAAAAAAAAATTCCAAAAAGTGCATTAGGGGAGAGTCGGGAGACGAAGTTATACCTAAAGTGGTCCAAGTCACCCCGCCCGACGCTATATCCTGTGATTTTTATAAAAATCATGGGTGAAGCCCCTCTGCGCTACTATTACCATCTCTATAATTGAATCATTGATAATAAAAAAAAAACTATGAAATCAAAAAAATGATAATGCAATTGATGTTTTGAACCCTATACCAATAAAGTGAAATGAGTCAGTTATAACTTCTATAGCATTATCTTTTATATTTTTATTGAAACCAATAAACATAAAATGTATGAAAATCAATAAAAAAAACTTAAAATATTTTGTTGATACCATTTTTGTATATTAAATGTTTATAGTTTTAATACAGTGTTCATATTATTTGGACTCTACGAAACTCTACATTTACTAATACCATTATATAAATATTTGTATGCTGATTTTTATCATACTTTTCATATATTAGAACCTATTTGCTATCTATATTTCTTGATAATACCAAAATTTCAGCTAGTCTCTGCTTCAGTAATGCCAAACCTTTAAAGAAATAGCCTACTACTCTTTGATAGGGCTATAGTGAATGTATTCTTATACATATAACAAATATGGTTGACAGATGATTGACATTTATAAATTTTTAATCTTTACCAAAACTTGTGCATTTTAATGCAAGCTTAAGATTAAAGCCAATTTTTATTGAGTGAAAATCTTCAGGTATCACAAATTCAAATGGGCCTACCGCGTAATGGTAATATATTTTTATAATTTCTTTCTGAATATATCAAGCGGGGAAAAAATATGAATACCACACATATATTTGGCACAATCTTATTATTTTCAAAGTCGATTACTCATAAACCTTCCTTATTCATCATATAAAAAAAAAGATTAAAATTATTTGCTGCCTGCTCCCTGCCATAATTTGATTTGTTTACATTTTTTTGTAAGCATTTTCCTAAAGTCGGAAAGCACAGGAAATAGCAACCTTACAGAATTAAGGAAATTCCTTACGTTTGGTGAGCATTTTCCTAAATTTGTGCTTAAATTGACAATAAATCGAACGCAAACTTAGCATTCTTACGTTTCGTAAGCAGAAATGCAAAAACAAAAATGCCTTAGGAAATTCCTTACATTTGGTGAGCATTTTCCTAAATTTGTGCTTAAATTGACATAATCGAACGCAAACTTTAGCTTTTCTTACGTTTCGTAAGCAGAAATGCAAAATCAAAAATGGCTTTATTTCAATATATCAATAGTCGATATATTGAAATTTGAAATATCAATACATTATTATCATAAATGTATCATCAATCTGAGGCCTAACTTTATGAATGAGGTAGAAATTACTCTTTAGAGTAAAATATTTAATTTTTGATTTTTGGATACCGTATCATAAAGAGTTTTGTCAGTTTGGTTTAACCTTCTTCAAATAGAGTAGGAATAAGAAAAGATATTAGAATATTAAGAAATATAGACAGTAAGAAACCACCATGGGCCTTATCAAAAACTGTCTCCAGTGACCCAGCTTCACTAACCAAAAACATTAGCTCATGCAAGCTACAAAGTACCCCAGGCTATGTCAAAACTACATGCTAACTTAAAAAACCCTATCAAATTTGAGCTTAGTTCAAAATAATACTACTATAGATACCTAAAACCATATATAGGCTACCTTAATAACTTGGTTATGGTCATACATGCAACTTAAACCCCAACCAACCCACTACAATCTAAAAACTGGCCAAATTTGGCTCATCAAAATATACTAGTATTTGGTACCCAAAACCATCCATATACCTATCCTTCCTTTCTTAAATGTTGTAATTGAGTTGCACTCAACAACCTCCTGTGGCAAAACATTCAATATATTAACAATCCTATTACTGAATGAATGCTTTCTAATATCAAGAGGCATCCCTTCTTCTTAATTTTCTTACTGTGTACCCTGGTCAAACTTAAAGGAATTTATTGGTCTCTGTATTATCAATAAGATGTGAATATTTGTAGACTTGTATCATTGTCCCTCTGAGAAATCCCCTTTCATTGCTAGGAAAACATTTCTTAAAACTTCCTTCAGCCTCTCCTCATAGCTCTTACCCTCCTTGTTGCTCTATGTTGCACTTTCTCTAGCATATCTATGTCTTTCCTTAAATAAGGAGCCCAAACTCTTGCACAACCTAATACTGTAAAATGTTTTTCATTTTACTATAACTTCCTTGCTGTTACAAACGACATTTTGGTAATATAATTTGGTACCTAGCTATCTATTAGCTTTATTCCTTGCTTCCAAAACACTGATTAGGCTACTTTCAAATTACTACTTATATACACCTAAATTTTTTCTTGCGTCCACAGACTCAAGCCAAATCCCCATTCATATCGTAGTGTCTTAAAACTTTCTATTGAGTAACCTAGGTGAAAACCTTACACTTTTTTGACTATTAAAATTATTTGCACTCATTTGCCACCCACAGAAGTATATCAAAGATCATTTGAATCTTTATACATCATCACTCTTCCTTACTGAGGTAGGCCACTTTAGGTTTCATTTGCAAACTTTGAAATCTTTACCTAAATCTTTTTCTTGGTCCATAAACTAGCCAATCCCCATTCATATCATAGTTAAAACTTTTATTTTTGAGTAACCTAGGCGAAGAACCTTACACTTTTTTACTATTAAAATTCATTTGCTACTCATCTGCCCACCCAAGAAGTATATCAAGATCATTTTGAATCTTTATACATCCATCACTCTTCCTTACTGAGGTAGCCACTTTGGTATCGTCTGCAAACTTGGAAACCTTACATTTAAGTCTGGTCTAAGTC
>JABUQX010001427.1:0-2500 GCA_015478945.1 Trachelipus rathkii
GGGAAGAGGGAGGAAGGATGTAAGTCTGTCAATGTAAATTATATGAAATGGGGTGTAAGTTTAGGTGCATTCCATGAAATTCTGAGGGCGGCTTGTTTTGTGTGAGTTTGTAATTTTTATTGAGTTATGATTTTGACAGTGCGAGTGGAAACTGCGGGGGAAGCATTAGTTTATAATTTGTTCTGGAGGAGATTGTTTATAAGGTTTTGTCTGGTCATTGCATCCGATTTAATAAGCATTAAAATCTAAGTTTTACGGAAGAACATAAAAAAATTAAATAAAACTATATTATAATCAACAGCAAAACAAATAAATTATCCAATAGGGAGGATTTCTTACCAACACAGTATCTTTTTTCCTAAAATGTAACCTTGCAGCACGATTTTGTACACACATATCAGGACCATCTCCGGAGCAGCCTCTGCATGCTTTGCTGCATTCTGCAAGTAAATAAATATTTTAACAGACTTTAAACATTTATATTTGAATAAGCACATAATTATATAATATATATATATATATATATATATATATATATATATATATATATATATTATATATAATATATCATATATATATATATTTTTAATAATATATTATAATAAATATATATATATATAATATTTATATAGTTATTATATATATCTAACTTACTTCTGCCCCTGGCCCACCTCAATTGGAGGGTCACACTGCTTCCAGGAAGCCGGCACCGCCTCTTGGGGGTTTCACAGGTCGAGAAGGGAAGATATAGAGAAGTCGGACAGGAGCGTCGATAGAGCGGAGCACCCACAGCCAGGAGGTTGCTTCCATTGTGTCTGGGAAATGTGTGACATTCTGGTGCAATGGGGGAGGTGACTTGTCTAGTTGTGAATCTATATTTATATTGCACGAGTTTTGGGTGGTGATCCTGTCTGCTCGGCGGCGAACGGTCAATTTTGGCCTCATTCCTGGACAGTTGTTTCTATCTATAGGATAAATTTTTGGCGGGAAGGGGGAGTTAGTAATTTGTAATTGGGTGCGGTTTTGATAAGTAAGTGTTAGTTAGTTTGTGTATGAATATGTGTAAGCCATGACCATTTGGGAGGCGGGAGGGGGAATATGTTATAAAGATGTCATGTAATAAAATTTAGCTGGTGCAGGAGGGAGGGGATTTTAGTCTGTGTCGGGAGGGCTTGGAGAATATTTGGTGACATGGGTGGGTTTGGAGTTTTCAGGGTTTTCTGGTAGAGGAATTGAATCCCCACCATCTTCCAGGGTCGGGTGGAGTAGGAAGGCAATGTTAAGTCCTCGTCATTAAATGTTCGGGTGGGGGGAGTTTGAGTGCATCCAGTGATAATGTCTGAGGTCAGTCATTTTTTGTGTGATTTTGTTAAATTTTTTGAGTTAGATTTTTGAAGTGCGGGAACATGGCGGGGGAAAAGCTAGTTTTATATTTTGGTTAAGGGGAGTTGTTTTGTCTGTAGGTTTTTGTATTGGTGCTCTCTTTGTGTTGACCAAGGTTTGTTCCCTTTACTGCTTTCAATGAGTTTAAATTATTTATGGCTCTAGATTTAATGCTGATGTGGGGAAGAATGTCATATGTGTGTGTTAAATGTCAGACGTATTTTGGCGTTTGTTTTTTTTTATTAAGAGGGAGTAGCTTTTGAGAAAAAAATTGTTGGGTGCAAGTTTGATTATCTTCTATCTGGGGTGAGTAATGTGATAGAAGATTTTTGGGGTAATTCTATTTTTTGTTAGCCACTGTCCCAGTAGGTCTATATAATGTTGTAGTTCTCTGCATGCTGTATTTATGGAAGTGTTTTGACCTGCGATTGGTAGGTCGTCTGCAATGGTATTAATTTTTATAAAAAGGGATGTGTTGTTTGGTAGATCATTGTTGGTGCGAGGACGGATCCCTGGAGGATTTCGTTATATAATTTGTATGTATTGGAGGAGTGCTGCCATTGTATGACTTTAACTATAAGGTCGGATAGGACATTTCCTAGTATTTGTGTGTCTTTCATCTTTGTATTCATATTTGTATTTAGAATTTTGTCTATTAAAATGGGTCAGGAGACTGTATCAAATGTCTTGTTAATAATGTCTGTTGCCACCAGGAGGGCGTGGGAAGAGGGAGCAGATTGACTAAAACCAGGAAGGATGTGTTGTGAAAAATTAGTAAGGAAAGTGGTAGTGGAGTGTTTTTTTCTAATCTATGTTGTGAGTTGGATAAAGGAATTAAAGGAGATATTCTGTTCAGGATTATTTATTATTATTACTAATATTATTATTATTATTATTATTATTATTATTATATCTTATTACTCCCTCACTCTCTCACTCTCTCTCTATCTCACTCTCACTCTCTCTCACACACTTTATATTGATTATTAAATTAATTTTTATTTTATTATTATTATTATTATTATTATATTTATTATTTATTATTAGTATTAATTAATTATATGTATTATTATTATTAATTATTATTATTATTATTATTATTATTATTATTATTATT
>JABUQX010001428.1:0-17601 GCA_015478945.1 Trachelipus rathkii
AGCCTATAAATTACGAGAATAATTGATGGATTATAATTTAACTTGGACAGCAACTACGAAGAACAACAGTAAATGAGCTTTAGCCTTTGTTAATATATTATAGGAATAAATTGAAGTTTGTGTAGGAATGTGATATTTTTTTAAGCAAATTATAGTATTATATTAATAAATTATATAATTGATATAAGTTAGCTTGTTAGGCTTATTAATGAATTGTACGTATTGATTTTGATATAGCAAATTAGTTTGATAGATTTTAGTTAAAAGTTTGTTAGTTATCAGCAGCCGTACTTTTGAAAGTCAATTAACGGTGGTTGGTAGGTTCTGTATATATATTATTTTTGATTAAATTATGTTCAGTATTAAATTTGAAATATCGATTGTGTCTGATATTTGAGTTTGAATTGGAAATAAAAGAAACTGATATAGCTTATTTTTGAAAGCTTACTATTTTGGAACAATTTAGAACATAGCTTATTTTTGAAAGCTTAATATTTTTGAAAAACAGATTAGAATACAGCTTGTTTTGGAAACTTAATATTGTTTTACGAATTATCAGACATTTGTTTGATCTGAGCAAGTTTGATTTATTTATTGGTTTATGAATTGAATAAAGTTATACAAGTATTTTAATTAAAACCTAAACAGTGTACATAATAAATAAATGTTAAAAGAGTTTTTATTTCATTTTAGTCAACTTTTATTTGAAATTGGAGTTGTTTTGAAACATAGCAGGAACTTATTAAATTTTAACGAGGTTACTTGTTGGTAATTGTGTGAACTATTATAATACAATTCAGCTGATCTGGCGGATAATTGAAACATAAAAAGTATACACCGTTGTTGATGTGAAGTATTGGTTACCGACTTAGACTTATTTTCAGATTTAATTAATTATAGAATAGTTGGATTCAGTTTTGGACTCAGAACTGACGACAGGATTCGACTCCGGTTGTCATTAATGATTGTTGGACTTCAACTTAGATTATACTCAGTTCATATTAGACTTTGAATTTTATTTCGTTACACCTGAAATTTTGACAGTCCGATTTATTTTGACTTTATATTTAGTTCACATCAGGACTTTTGACCGTTAGATTTATTTTGACTTTATATTTAGTTCACCTCAGGACTTTTGACCGTTAGATTTATTTTGACTTTACAGTTAAGTTAAACTCAAGTATTTTGACAGTTCGATTTATTTGGACTTTACCTTTAGTTAACATTAAGCATTTTTGACATTTGGATTTATTTCGACTTTATGGTGATTGAGATTAAAGATTTTGACAGTTGGAATTAATTTTGAAATTTCAGATTTATTTTTAGTTTTGTGAACTTCGGATTTATTTTGGAACCGATAGTTTTCAGATTTCAGATTTATTTTGAGAGTGATAATTTAGGATTTCAGATTTAGTTAACATTAATAGTTTAACTTAGATTTATTTCATGATTGGTTAGATTTAGACTTAGATTATTTTGAGATTGATATTTTGAGTTTCGATTTATTTCCTAGTTGTTAGTTTTCAACTTGGACTTATTTTTAGATTTTGGTTTTCGGACTTGGAATTATTTTGTCTGTTGATTATTAGGAGTGAACTTGATTATAGTAATTTATTATTGTCATACTTGAACCTTTTCAGTTGTGGTTCGTGATTCAGATTTGATTGTACAGTTGGCTCTTGACTGTTACAAATTACTTTACAGTTAATAAGTTCGATTTACATATGGTGCAATTATTTTTAGATTTGAATTATTTTATGAAATTTTAGTTTATTTTAAATGGAACAGACTTGTAATTTGATTGGAATTTTAAATAAATATATGAGTTTGAAATTACACTGAGCCAACAGACTGATTAAACTTTTAGATTATTTCTGTAAATACTGAGCTTGTATAAACAACCAGAATATTATAGTAAAGAGTGTAACAGGTTGGAGAGACGTCAACGATTTGGTTGGAGTAATCTTGATATCTGTAAGTGACTAAAAACTAATACTACGATACTAGATACTAAGGATATGAACACTAATTAAATATATTAATTTAATTTAGACAGATAAGAGTTAAAAAACAAGTTAAACACTAATACGCATATGAGGGATATTTTAATAGATTTAAAACAGAAACAAGTTATAAAAGAACATAGTTTGACACAACGCAATGTTCAGCTTTTTGTATAAGATTTAGTATTCGTATCACTATACGATATATTTGCTAGTTAGATATAGGTGGTGCGGGTATACATCTTTGCTGCACTACCACAACGTCATCTAACAATATTTATTAGTGTAGCCAATTTACATTTTCGTGATTAATTATTGTTATTAGTGATTTTCTCGTATTCCATAATTCATTAATTAGTTTTAAGTCAATTTTTTTATTTCATTATAAAATTCATGAAAGTTACTATTGTATTTGTACTTACTAACACGTATTGTCAATTGTAATATTCATAATTTTTTATTTTTCAATTATAATTGTTACCCTTAAAATTCCCCCTTAAAGAAAACCTAATTTCAGGGGGAACTATTTACTTTTATTCTAATTTATCAAAAATGGGTCGAACTAATCACATTTGATTTCATGAATTTGTATTATATTATTTATTTATTGTTAAAAAATTATTGTTATTATATATATGTTTATTGTTTAAATATAGGTTTACTGAAAGCAGTTCCGATGCTCTTTATTCAAAATCCCTTCCTTTTAATGAGTCAGAACATCTTCAATAGGAATATATATATATTATATTATTATTATATAAATATATAATATACTATATATAATATATATATATATAATATATATTATATATATATAATATATATATAATATATATATATTATATATTATATAATATATCAATAAAAATGATATAGATAAATATATATATATATATATATATAATATATATATATATATATATATATATATATAAATATTATATATATATATATTAATTATATTATATATAATATATACGCGTAAAATGGGGGAAAGCCCGGTACGCACTGGAATGTCATACATACCTTAATTAAAATGGGTATATATTTTTTTAAATTAAAAAATTTTTCTTTCAATTAGAGAAAGTTTTTTTATATTAAAATAGATTATAATTTTTTTTTTTTTACCAATATAAAAATTAGTATAAGATAACTTACACCTACTAGTCAAAAAAAATTTCCCAAAGTTGTGCACGAAAAAATTTTTTTTTTTTTTGCAAAAAATCTAAGACGGACCTCATTCGTGAAGCTCGTAGAATTAAGATATTTCAGAATTTTGGACGTTAGATGCATATTGGGAAGTCCATTTTTAACACTTTTTCCATTGTTAAAAAAATTTAAAAATTTAAGCTTTGATTTTTTAAAGTTATAGTTTTTTCAATTTCGGGGGGAAACCGGTCGGGCGTCGGGGAAAAGCCAGTGTCAAGTGATAAACTTGTTTTAACAAATGTTATTAAGTACGTTTTCAATAATATTTTGTTTCTATTAATTTTTATGCATGGTAGACTATAAAATATTAGTTTAATGTTTTCTATACATATCTTTCTTCTATCTAGGTCAGGGAATAAAAAAAAAGTTCACGTGAAATGTGAGCGTACTCACTCGATATAAAAAAAAAAAAAAAAAAAAAAAAAAAAAGCCATTTTGTAAAAAGTGCAATTATTATTAGTTGATTACTATTAAAGTAATTAAATGATTGTCATAATTTAATATTAATAATATTTGTATAACACTATCAAATTCGTCAAAAAAAAGTTCCACGTGAAATGTGCGTACAAGGTCTACTCGTAATATATAAAGATTGTTATGTTAAAAAAGTTGAAATATTATTATTAATTATTAGAAAATTATTTAAAATCATTGTCATGATTCATTTTTTTCAATGCTTATATAAAATAAGAAAAATTAGAAAAAAAATTCTCAAATCTCTTGAAAAATCAACGTTTTGGCAAAATGTTAGTAAAATATAACTTAGACTTGTGTTTTTCAATCCAAATTAATTCTATAATATTATAGACTTATTTAACATTTAAAATTATAATTTATTATTGGTTTGGACAAGCACAAAAGAAATTATATTTAATGACCAGCTTTTCCCGACGCCACTGACCGTTTTTTCCCGAATTCAATTTTTTGAAAATTGGAATTTTCAAAAAAATTTTAAAAATATTCATTTCAGATTTTTAATTTTCATTATTCTAAAACAATAGGAAACTCTAAATGTGAGAAAAAACTATAAGTATAGATATAACTTAAAATTTTATTTTCAGATGATTCATTAAAAAAAAAAACGGCGATTTTTGACCGGTTTTCCCCCATTTTAAGGTAGATAATAATATAAATATATATTATATATATATATAGATATATACCTATATATATATATAATATTATATATATTATATATATATAATATATATAATATATATATATAGCACAATGGGCTATAGGCTGATATATATATATATAATATATTATATATATATATAATATAAATATATATATATATAGTATATATATATTATAATATATATATATATCTATATATATTATATATATATATCACAAATGGGCTTGACTAGATAAATATTATAATATATATATATATATATAATATATATATTATATATAAATATATATATATATATATAATATAGATATATATATATTTTATAAATATATTATATATATGATATTTTCATACACCCATAATTGCTATTAATTATGAAACTTGATAAAATGGCTTTAATTTTTGGATATATATTATGGAATAGAGTTTTCTGTTACTATTTCGCTTTTTCTACACTATGGTTCTGTGGCGATCAATAGTCTTACCTTGTCTCGCGCATTCTAAATTCAGCTAAAATTCGTAAATTGCGATTAAAACGAATTTCGCACAGTTCTGTATAAAAGAAAACCTTATGGGAATATTCTAAACTTTACTGAGATTTTGTAACTTTTTTTCCTAAAGAGACCGACAAATAATTTTTTTTTTCTTATCTCATTTTCTTATTTTAGAGTCTATGCTGTGATTTTTATAAAAATCGGTGTTTAGAGGCAGTTATTGGAAATAATTACCTTATTATTTTTATTTGTTTTTATTATATTATTTTATTATTATTTATTTATTATTTTTTTTGGTTTATTCATATTATTATTTATTATTACTTGTTTCTTATATATATATTATCCTATTTTTATTTCAAATTCCAGGATGAGAGTGGGTGCACCTCTATATACGGTATTGCTATGGACGAGACCTAGTTTTTTTAAGGGCGGTTTCAAGACCAGAGCAAGAACGGAAGCTCCACGTTACAAGTTCCTTATATAGAGCGGCAGGGGCACTAGGAAACAGCGGACTAGAAGTCCCTATCAACTACTTTAAAATAAAATATTATGCCAACGAGAAACATTTTTTTTTTAAAAATCTATGGCTGGGGAAAAAAAATAGGGCCCTTAGTAGTCTATTTAAAGCGTATAAAGAAAAAAAAAAAAAAAAAAAAAAAAGGGATATATTTACACTCGAGGAAAAAAAACTAAATTGAAAAAAAGTATGATATAAAAAAACAAAAATTATATTTGAAAAAGAAAAATATATATAGAGAGGGAAAAAAAAAAAAACTGAATACTTCCAGCAAATTTTAGCAAGCCCAAGTTTGAGGTAGGTGTACGCTTACAAGGTAGGGCAGTTTTAAGCCACAACTTTTATAAAATTCCCAAGCTTAGATTGGGCTTTTCAAAAACTTCTAAAACCTTAAAATTATTATGAAATAAAAGTAAAAATAAAAATGGGAAATGATTGAAAAACTTACCAAGAAAATTCACTGTTATTTGAGCACAAGCTAAAAACACACCCGGCTAGGGTCATTTGCGAAAGTAAATGCTTTATTTCCAGCTTGTATGGCGCGATCGTCTGGGCTGAGGGGGGAGGAGGAGAGGGGGAGGAGAGAGTGGGGGTAGAGAGAAGGGTTTATATTTTGTTTTGGGGGGATAAAAAGTACTAGAAATCACTTTAGAATAAGTGGTATATTTATTTTAGTAAGAGTCCAGTCGAAATATAAATAATTAGTAGTATATATAAAATGATAAGATTCTATAATATGAGCTTCTAAGAGATATTTTAACAATTTGTTTGATAAAAGCAGAAATTTAAAATTTAGGATAAGAAAAATAAGTTCATTTGTTGGCAACTCTGATTAATTTATTTTGCGAGTAAGAAGGGGGAAGAACAAATTAAGCGTTAGGGAGGGGAGGGGTATTTATCAAGCGTGGGTTTCCGAGAGGGGGGGTTTGTTTAGCTAGAAGCATCAATTTCCGAGGTGTGTATGGGGAGAGTTGGGACAGTATAACAAAAAGGAATAAAAAACTAAAGTGACTTGTAAGAACAGGATAAATCTTCGAAATAGTTAAATCAAAATTTGAAAAAAAAAAAAATAAAAAAAATAAAGAAAATAAATATTTCTTTATTTAATTTTTAAAAAAAAATCCTTGTCTATATATATTTAATAATATATATATATATATATACTTATATATATATATATATATATATATATATTATATATATAAGATATATATATATATATATATTATATATATATATATATATAATATATAATATATATATATATATATATATCATATATAATTATATTAAATTATAGTATATTATATCAAAAAATTTCTTAACATTTGTTTCAATTAATCGGCCAAAATTAATCGGCAAAGATTTGCCGACTGGACGATTAAAAAAATGCCGATTTTGCCGATGACGACATTAATCGTTCCCATCACTAATAAATAAATAAATAAATAAATATTATATATATATATATATATATATAGGCTAATATATAATATAATACTATATATATTTATTAGTTTTATATATATATATATATTACTACTAATAATATTAGTATATATATAATCAGCAGCGACTCCAGCAACTTTTTTTTTACTACCCACTTTGCCTCCTCTCTCTCTCTCCATTTATAATATATTATAATATAATATATATATATATATATATATAATCGTATACCTCATATATAATATATCATATATAATATAATATATAATATATGATAGATATATATAATATATATAATAATTATATTATATAGTATTATATATATATTATTTATACATATCTCATATATATATATTATATAATATAATAATAATTAAACAGGAGATGTAAACAAAAATGGCAGAAAGCATTTGCTTGAAGGTAAGTTTTTCTTCATTTTTTTTCTCAATTTTTGAAGTTGTTTTTTATTTGATCAGATACTGATCTCTTTCCCAATTTTTAATGTAAATTTATTCATTATAATACGAATTTTAATATTAACTATTATTATAAGAGGAATCCAAAATCAATTTTTTTTAATTTTAATTTGAAATTTAATTAATTTTTAGAGGAACATTTATTTTGCTGAATGATGGTGTCAAGTAATACTCCGAAACGTCCAGAGAGTTTATATGGGAATAAGAATCGTTTCTCCATTTTTGTCGGTCTTCCTCGTTTATTATTTTAAGACTATTCCCAAGAACAAATCTATTGCCCGAAAACTATATATTTAATGATTCTATTTCTAAATATAGGAATTTATATATATATTATATATATATATTATTATAATATATACTATATCATATATATAATATATATATATATATATATATATATATATATATATAATATTTTTCACTTTAAATTACGATAATATCCCTAATGTTGAAAACTATGACACAAATAATGTAAGGAAGCTTTTTCATACACTCTCAATCCTATCTATATAATTTATGGTAATAATCTTATTAAAGAATATTTATAGATGTCAATTTACATGGTTGCATTATATAGTATAAACTATCTTTAGATAACGAATGTTCTCGAAATGGCTTACCATTATGTTACGCACATAACATGATGCAATAAAAGCCTTATTGTAAAAAATTCGTTCACATAACGCTAATTAAACTCCCGACATGCCATTCATTTTCCAAGATTTGCCGCGCTTCCCATCGAAGTAGCGCCTCTTGTTTTAATGGATTGAGAAAAATAGCATTTTTTTTAATAGCGAATCTACTAGCCATAGTGAGTTTCAGTATATTCACTTCTAGATATTTTTTCTGTATTTTCAACAATGTTGTACATGAATTTGTATATTTATTGACTAATTAGAGAATTATTCGTCATTTGTCTATTTCACTGTTTAGCATTGTCGAGTGTATTATAGACTCAGAGAAAATCTAATCTAAAAGATGAAATCATAGGTCTAAAAATATTAATTGTATATAGGTACTTAGAGAGATAAAAAACCCATAAATTGTTGACTAGCAATTAGGCACCCTTGAGTAGAGCAAGAGAAATCCCTCTTTTCTTTACTGAATCAATAATGATACGCTTCCAGTAGAAACGAATAGATATAAACGAATGGATGCCTAATAGTATTAATCATGTTTCAGAGTAGGGACTTAAATTGACTCAAAAGAGTCACATATTTTACTTTTTAAAACATAAAATTTCGTTTAATAGGGGATTTATCGTAAGGAATAATATAATGAGAGAAAAAGATAAATTAGAAACCATTAAGAAGAAAGAATAGAGAAAGAGAAAGAATAAATAGAGAAGAAATTTATATCTATACGACAGAAAGACTTAAGAAGAAGAAGAAGAACTGAAGAAAAATTAGAAAGATTATCCCTTTTCTCTCCTTAGAAGTATGTAAAAATTATGTAACTGAAACTACGAAAAAGCAGTGACCAGAAATCAGTAAATAAGTGTGTGAGTCGTTAGGCATTAAATTAAAGATATTTTAAATATTCAAAAAAGGAAAAATTCCTACTCAACATAATGAAAAGTTTTATATAAAAAAAACAGAATTTCTTTTTTTTTGTGTTCCTCATTTTTTTGAAAAAAAATGAATAAGAAAAGCTTTAAGAATAGTCGTACAACAAAGATTTTTGTTGTATATATATATTATATTTGTTTTTTTAGTTTAATTACTCTTATTTGGTTATAGTCTGATCATTGAATTATTGAGAGTATCGTGAAAGTCTTTTATGGACGTTATTAAGCTCAAAAAGAGAACTGGTGGTGACTTATAAAGCAACTATATAATATAAAAATACAAAATAATTAGAAAAATAACACTAAAATTAATAGTTCTAGAGAAAAGAAAAAAGGGGTAATGTTATTGTGTCTAGGGTACAATTTACTCGTAATTTTAATGGTGATAAAGTTAAGTAGTTTTTGTCACCTGTCTAAAAGATGCTATATTTTTCTCCTCAGCCTAGACTGGATGACAAATTTTTCAGTTACAATGTGATACAATATTCAGCAAATGAATACTGCGTCTCTTTTAGTCTGATAAAATTTTTTTTATGTATTGATATGGAATTAAGTTTATTAATCTGAATTCTCTCTAAAATAGTTTATTTTGCAAGGTATGTTAATGGTTTCTATATTTGATAGATGAATTATATCTATTTTTGTTGATGGCTAAAGATTGGATAGGTCGACTTACTGTGACACAGAGGTTGGTAAAATAAATATATACACAGTAAGTTAAGACAACTTAGCTAAGAAACAGGTTGTATCGGGACGGTTACCAAGTTCCACGCTCATAATGTGTACGAATAATGATTATAAAGCTATAAGTAGTATTACTTTTAACGCTATATAATATAAGTTCCTGGATAAACTCATAATAGTATATATATACCACGATAAATATAATAATGATTAAAGCTATTGTTTTACAATGAGAGAAAAGTACGATTACAATTAATGAAACATGGTTCAACTTTAAAGATCGTGATTCTAAGGGCAAACCAAATAAGTTGTCGGAGTAAATTATCAAATTTAATTAATGGCCTATAAATTATACCGTTAAGGTATAAGAAATATAATATATAAGAATAGGACTTAATATATATATGGAAGGGGGAGGCGTTATGATTTACATTAAAAAAATATATCTAAGCGTGACGGCAGCTTGGTAAATCATAGCTGATTGTTTAATAATACATTTGATGCTAATATATAAGTTCAGTGGAATATTAAGGATGGAAAATTGACTTAATAAATGGTCTTCGTTCCTCTCACCGTATTACCTCAACAATCGGTAATATAGATATTGATAGGGGTGTGTATTAAAGAAATTAGAGGCAGTACATATAAAGTCTCTAGAAGGTAATTTACACAATAATTATATATATGTTAGTAGAGACTTTTATATATACTGTCTACCATAAAAGCGACTTTAATAATTATTACTTGATAGCGGTACCTACCAGAAAGGGAAAGCGTGATAATTACGTTAATAAATTTCTTATGGAGATAATTTTCCTTTATACCTATTATTTCAAATTAGGCTCTCCTTATTTCCTACTAGTATAGCGTAGTAGAAACGAATATATTTTAATACCTTATTATTATTATATTATAAATAGTGATTCAACTATTGATATACTTTATGGTTAAAAGTATAAGTATGGAGGTTATGTCTAGAATAACCCATGATAAATAAGTTGATCTATTAAATCAATTAGTAATTATAATATTTACCATAATTAATAATTGAAAACAAATAATTAAAAATTAATATATTATACTTGATATAAATATATCCATATAAATTTTATAAAGATAACGCCTATAATTTTAAATGCGATTTAAAAATAAAGACAGTATTTTATCGTCTATGACCTTGGAGATAGTGAAATGATAGATATATTAATATTTGAGAATGCAAATTGATTAAATGTTATGTCGTTCTAACATTCTCTTCTTTTACTTACTTTCCTCACAAGGACATAGAGAGTTTTTGTTCCATATAAAATGATAGCTAACGTGTTATACCAGAATGACTGTCTCAACGAAGCAATCGACCGAAAAATGGATGGAATAAAATGAAAGAACTTAGAAGCATTTTTTATGAATTAAGAGATATTATGACTCGAACTCAGAAAAGAGTCCGTGGTAAAAAAACATAGTGAGAAAGCGCTCAGCCTCTCCCCTCCATCCCCTCTGCTAAGTAATCCATTTAAATATATTTTACATAGTAAGAGGGCTTGTCACTGCCAGATCGCTGCCAGTAGCAAAAAATCCACGCGCACCTAACATTTATTAGATATTACTTAAATCCGGACCTATGGAGGACATTGACTATAGTCGGGCATCCCGTGAAATGTTAAAATTAATCCTAAAAAGTTTTACAAATATGTTAATAACAAACGTTCCTATGGGTAAATCGTCAGTGTAAGGGTTATTCCCTCTACCAGGTGGGACACAACCATACCCCCCTTCACAAAACCCAGCCATTCTCTCTTATTATGCACCGTTTATTCTCGCCTCTTGCCAACTCACATTTCTCTCGCTTCAGACAATTCGTTTTACTGACTCGATCCATTCTTTCTTCGATCTCCCAGCCGGTCCGTTTTCAACACACTCGCAACTATACATCTGCTTAAAAAACGATAGCATTCATCCTTTCCACATGATTTAACCATCCTCAACATATCGCTTCATTTATTCTGCTCATTTACCCCTCTCACACCACACAACTCTCTAATATGTTCAATTCCTCATTTTATCATTCTTCTCACACCGCTAAGCATGACCCTAAGGATTGTTCCAATCTGAACAGATTGAACTTTAGATCTATACCTCTTATTCCAGACCATTAGTCTCACTACTATACATAAACACAGGTAACAACCTACCGTCATGTAAGACCCTAGCGCACCTTAAGACTTAGGTCACTTGGTACATTCACCAACGAATTATTTGCACCAGCACCTTCCTGCCGATTCACAAACTTTCCTACCTATAACTTCTGCATCATCCGTGCCTTCTCATCCAACATATACCCTAAATATTTATTTTAAACTCAGACACTTGTTCCAGCTCTCACCATCTAACATAACTTCACACTGAGGAATGGCCTTACACTCACAACCATTAACCTTACTCTTATCTAGGTTTACTTTCAAACCCCTTTCTTTTTTCTTTTACACACAAGTTCCTTGCCAAATCTCTGTACGTCATACCAATAATAGTCCTGCTGCCCACAATTCTCTAATGGATGTCGCCAGCAACCAAACCAAATCATATTAACTGCATATTAATAGGTTGAGTAGCACACTTTAAAATCATCTAACCACATCTCACATCATTTGTTTACAACTCCAGTTTCCATGTCACGCTCATGAATTCGTTCATAATAATCCCCTTATTCAAATATTACAAAATAATGAATTTTTTCATCTGAACCCCAAGGGAGACAACAACATACCTGTGATACTCCGTCCTTATCAGATACTAAAAACCAAATACGAACTGTAGTTAAGACACTCCACTTGATATTCTTACCACTAGCACGCCCTCACTCTCGTCCATTACATACTTTTGATTCCATTCAGAAGCCCTCCCTATACACCCATAAACCGACTATATGAGATCAAAGACATCTAAACACCTGCCGATAGAGCCTTCCCTGATTAACAACCTTTTCTATTCCCCGGTTGCAATGATCCATACAAACCTAAATACAATTTAGTTTTCTTCTCTCTCATTTTCCAATGCATCATTTATCATATTTGCTCAATGTAAAGATTTTAGCCATATTCGCAACAACCTCTACTACTAACTCTTTAAATGAGCCTTGATATACTTCAGCCAAGTCAGATCCGTTTGCAGCTTCACTTTCCGGCCACACTCTATTTGATAAATCGACCAAAAACCACCAGCATATATACATCTCATTACAAACACTTATCAAATAAACTACAATGACCGCACCAGATTGTAATTTCTGACAGTCCGCTATTTATCTACTACTCACATTACGCATGCTCACTATAGTATAAAGGTTATATTGTTGATACTAAAATGATTAACTGCCCTCTCCTCTAATTCTCCTCAGCAAGCATGGAATATTACCTCCAATAACCACGTCTTATTACAGACTTTCAAGATCCAATCATAAAATCACGCATCTGCGCTTCTCCATTACGTTTATTCAACATTTCACTCCAAAGGTAAATATTACACTCTATACCTGACAGACTCTGAGCCCAAGTTCCTTCAACTTTCCTTCAACCTAGTCCCATTTACCTACCTACTTTCTAAAAAAATCCTCAATCACCCTTACGGAGGATACCATCATGTGCCTGTATAAATTCTTGACAAGTGCAAACCAACAGCAGCAGTCATGTGATTATCATTCATTTCTTTTCTTTTTTCTGTTCCTCTTTTTATTTTTTATTATGTTTTCTGTTTTTTTTTTTTTGCGATGTTTTATTCGTGCGCAAAAACTCTCCTTTACAATATTATCCATTTTTTTATAGTTCCCAAAATTTAGGTGTGCTCGCAAGTCCGACAGGTTCACAAAAAAACACACGATCCGGCGGCGGACCGAATGTTCTCCTCCCCAAGTTCTGAGTTCCAACAGCAGCGTTCCCCTGAGGTATCCGATCGATGAACTCCTCCCTTGAACTCATCCACTCCTTTGTCGCGTTTCTACCCCTATAATCCGAGACTCTCCCTGTAGTTATACATACCACTAAAAATGAAATAATAGATTTCCCTCTACCTCTTTTACAATATGCTTATCTACATTTCAAGTTACAATACACTGGTATAAAAAAGCATATAGATTAATATTTATTTCCTTTTCATTCTTAATCTTTTTTACCAAGATGGCACAAAAATAATGTTCTAATTATTCAATTTTTTTTATTCTTTTCTCTTCTAAAAGTCTCATTAAACTCGTATTTTCATTTGTGGCCATACATTTTTTTATGCTAAACTATTACACTATATTTTGATAATTATAAAAATTCACTCACATTAATAATGAAAAATAAAAATCTTAAATAATAGAAAATACTATAATTCCATGGATAGTAATGCAAAGTACTATGTTTGCCTTTCACATTTTATTGATCGTATTTCTTCAGTCGTAGGATCTCGAAGTTTCCCATTTGCCTGGTTCTAGATAATTATTAATGATGATACAAACCATACCGGGTCGTAATTTGCTTAGAAGAAAATTCATTTAGTAGTTCTCCTTTATTATTACAGGATATAGCTATATACTATAAAAAAACAAAAAAATAATAATAAAGACATAAATGCAAACAATTAAACTATACCCTTCATCCTCCTTCCTAGAAACCTATTTCCGCTTCAGACTTCAAGTATTCATCACTCTCTTACTTGTATACTTGCCTACCGTTTCAAACAGTTACTTTAGATCTACACTGAGGTCCAAGATCATTTCTCAGATCTACTCTGACCTGTGAAAGCCCTTACATGCACCTAATCCCAATTATAGTCTTATATGTTGCACTTTCATAGGTTGCTTTAGTCTCCAGAATTTAATTTTCTCAAAATTGCTATATTTAACTCCCATTTTCAAAAAAGAGAGATCGTAAGCTCCGTAATAATACAACCTTTGATTTCAAAGCACCAACGTTAGACTTTGTAGTTCCTATCTAAAAGTTCTTTTGGTTAAATCACTTCTTATAATGATGCTTATCACTTACCACTACATTCTACTTCCGGTATTTCACCTTGCACTCCTTCTCCTTGAAAGATCCTGAGTGACTCATAGACGTACTCCTCAAAAGCTAAAATACTCACAAACACTCGGTTTTTATATAGAAGAATAGAGAATCAACAAATAATATCCATGCTTGAACAAATTGGTTGTAATCCCACTTAGAATTTTTTATAACCCGGTTATTAACACTTGCTAAGATAATTATAAATCCTTGTACGTTTAAATCATTGCTCCATTTAACTTTACTATGACTTCAATCATTCCATCAAACGCGTGTCTATTCTGATACACGCTCCCACCATAACACAAAAGATTATGAAAAAGCTTAAGTCAAGATCTCCATAACTTTTCAACGTTATTCGATGGAAAAACTTTTACAAATTTGGACCATTAAAAAATTGGCTTTCGGCATCACTAACAACGAAGTCCTAGTATCAATGGTGATAATGTCAGAATGTCAAACTCTAGACGAATGTTATATGTGTACCCAAGATCTGTCCTGGGTCTCCTATTTTAAGGTGGTGATCTATATATCTCTATGTAAATGATCGTAGTTTAATTAGAGAACAGTAATTAGTTTTTAGTGACAAAAAATATATTTCGGAACAACTCTTTGCCGGCCCTCCAATCAGATACAGAATACACTTAGGTGACTAATCGTCCACCCAATTTTATATGTGAGGCAAGATTGATTCTATTACTTCTGACAACGACACCTAAAAAACCACACTGTTTGTAAATGGTCTAAAAACCACATCCTGGTCTTATTTATAGTCAATATTTTAATACCGTAATAAATGTAATTATACCTATTTTTGGGAGATAGGAACAAGAATAAGATTACATAATAGATGGATACACAGATTATCAATAATAGTTGTTAGTGAAAGAATAGAGGATATTTAAGTGTATTTAATTAAATTAAGAGATTTATAAAGTTGCGATAAACAATGTGCTAGAAGCTGTTAAATAATAGCAAAATAAAGCTCTATGGATTAATATTTTGCTACAGAAACTTATCTATCGATAATATTAAATCTATAAAATATATATAATACGTTCCTCTCTATAAAAACCATTAGTAGGACCTTAATCTGGGAATACCAGTGCTAAGTTATCTTTGAGGTCCATAGCCTCAATATAACAGACATAGCGTAAATAATTGTAAAGATACCAGTGTTAAAGAAGGCATACTAAATTATAACTCCTGAATTTGAGAGGTTTAATCATACAAGCTCAAACGACTCAAGATGAATATCGATATCCATCTCGTATTCATTAATAAGAGACAAGAAGATTGCAAGAGAAAATTCAATAAGAAGTTTTCATAGTTAATACTGAAATAAATGTTGACGAATATCCCATAATATACAGAGGGCAATTCTTCAGAGTATTTATAATTTTAATGTACGTATACCGCTCGAAGCATATGAGAGTGTTACATAAAAACATTCTTTAATGTACTAGTAGAACGATTTCAACAATCTTAGAGCAAAGAGAATATTTTCACTTTACGATGTAACGAGAAGTGGAATAGTAATTTTATAACATAACTATAACATGAAATAAAAGTGATATCATGGTTCTTTGACAAAACATACGAATATCACTGTCAAGAAAAAGTTAGATAATAGCGACTTTTTATATGAAATATATGAGATCTAATGAACGTCAACTCAACTCGCATATTATAACTATATATTCCCTGACTATAGAATTTTTGTTTACTAACTCCATCCCATTATCATTTTTAGAAAAGAGTATATAAGTTTAACAGCGTAATAAAAGATAAATTACGCCTGTTTAAAGTTAGCTTTGATGTTGCATAATAGTAGCTTGAGCTAAAGTATCCGTTCTATAGAGATTAGTGATATCATCTAGTGATTGCACTTAACCTGTTTAATAAATATAGCATTGTGTTTACATACTACGCAATATAGAACATCTTAGTTATCAAAATAACTAGTAATTAAATTAAACTGTAAGTAGGGCTGTATTTATTATTCGACATATAGAACATATCTTATGTATCTATTAAGACTCATGTGATCTATTCGATCACGCTGATCGAATTATATTAGTATGATGGCTATGATGTTTATCCGCATAGAATACATATATCTATCTAAGATACTCGGATGATCTAATATCTCGTCACACTGATAATATTACTTATAGTAATAAATATATTTGATAGTTTCACCTAGCAAATTAGATATACATATCTGTTATTAAGGAACGGTGTAATCTAATCGTACACAACACTCAAATAAAATAAAACAAATAATAAATATACTAATAAATACTTAATTATATATGTGTTGCTTAGAAGCATAGTATCTGCTATCTTATAGCTGAGCAGAGCTCGATGATGATTGACATAAGTAAGTTAATAGGTAAAAATAATAGTATTATATATAATTACGTTTTATATCAAAAATATCATATAAAATACAGGATTTTTGTATTATTAATTATACTAAGTAGACTTAATTCATATCCAAACAAGATTATATAAATAAACAAATATCAAATACTAAACAGTCTAGCCTATTGAGTGTGATACTATGTTTATAAGTCTATTGCTTAAGTAACTAGGTATGTTATTCTAGTAGTTCATGTAGTATATATCTTCTTCTTTCATTCTTACTTACTCTTATACTTCTATATTATATTCTTCTTATCTATTCTTCTTATCTACTTCTTATATACTGATACCCTGTCATTCATTAATAATAATGTTATTTCTGACATTATTATCTGATGATACTAACACAAAATGAGAATATATCTATAAGTTCAGTATGATAGATAGAGTTGCTAAATGATTATTCCATCCTAAGTGTCTTTAAATAACTTTTAGAGTATTTATTATGTAGTTATGCAACTCATGTCTTGTGATAGTTAACTTAATTTTCTAACTGTACCCGACCAAACTAATTGACATTATGTACTAAAATCTAGTAATATTTCTCAAATTCATACCAAGCTAATGTTGTCTATGAGATGAGAAAGCTGTA
>JABUQX010001429.1:0-5000 GCA_015478945.1 Trachelipus rathkii
TATTCCGATCCTTCTATTTCCAATATTTCTATGTTTATTGATTATACGTTTATGTCTAAACGTATTATTTTACGCTGCCTCAGGAGTGACTATGCCACCTTTATAGTGGTAATCACTATATATATAATTATATATATATTATATATATATTATATATATATTTTATATATATATACACTATATATATATATATATATATATATATATATATAAATTATTTTCTTAATGCTATATACAATATATTACTCTTGACATTATTCATCCTGGGCATCTATCAGTGATGGGCGAATCGAATCCGGATTCGAGCTCTCGAATCCCTTTTCTCAAGGAATTCATCGCGATATTCGAATTCAAATCTCCGAAGGCTAGGATATTTAATTTCAGAGCTGCTTGGCACTTTTTCCAGTTCGCTGCACTTTCGGTACTACTCGATTCGAACCTTTCCACAACACAGGCATCTATCGGATTACACTGGATATACCGAATCTCACCAAGGTGCTACTGGGGAGGAGTCTGTCCTCGCGGATTCCGGATTCGTCAAAAACCAATTTTTGCACATCAGGATTACCTTACGTGACTTCGGAAGCTTATCTCGATTCCGAATCCGGATTCGAATCCGAGTCTAGTTTTTACTTTTCAAAATCTTGTCTTCACTTACAGGAGTTTTCATATGAAACAAAAAATTCATCACCCAAACATTAAATAATAATAAAAAAAAGCGAAAATTTAGAATAAAATTGTATCACCATTTAGAAGCCAATCACAGGAGTGCTAAGAGTCAATCAAGATGCACATTTCTATTATTATTGGCTAATGCATCCAAAATCTCTACGCTACTAGGTCCCATAGCCTCTCAAACTCGGAGATCTTAACATAGATTTCGGGACATTACTACCTGAAAATTGGAAAAGCTAATAATTTAATTAAGAGAACATGTTACATCAAGCGACAGCTAGGTTACCATACCTATTAGAGAGTTTGTCATGGCCTCTTTGCTACTCACCATATTTTACACACACTCCACATAGGCTACGTAAAAATGGACATGGAGGAAATGTCGGATTATCCAGTCGATTTTTGACGGCTATAGGAATCCTCACACACACTCAAACTGTTCTCAGCTTTTATTTTTGAACCTTCTCTACAAATACGCTGTTCCATTTTTTTGAGAGTGGTGCTTATTTCTGTGTCTGTAGTCATACTTTCAGAATTTTCAGAATGTTCAACCATTCAATTTTTCAAAACCCATCCTTTATTTGACATTTTTCCGTTATATCTACTATTTCTCCCAGGATTTTTTTCATAGAACAAATTGATTACCCTTCATAATACTTAAAAAAGGATATTTTGGGCATGATGGGTCGGGCAAGTTCCGTTAGGGGAGACCATACTCAATTCCAAAAGTCACGAAGGGTCTTATCTCATTCGATTTTTTGAGTTTTGCTCGCTCAGCCGGGTGTTCATTCAATATTTTATTAATATATCTAAACACTTTTTCCTATTAGAGATTTTTAAATACACAAAAATTCTCGCGATAGGGAACTTTCTTTTCCTGTTCCTGAGTTTATTCTGTACAGGCGAAGTCGAATGAAAATCTGTCTTTACAAGGCGAGCATATGTATCAGGGGGAAGATGAGATGCAAACATATAGTCATTAACTTATGATTTGAATATATTTCTTATTCTTTCACATACTAACTTAGTTTTATAGTGGCATTTACTTTTATCTCTTGGAACAATTATCTCAAAAATCACACACATCTTTATTGAAATTTTTATAAAAAATTTTCTTTTGAAGTATATCACTAAACACACTCCCAAATAGGATCCTATACTACTAAGTGGATAATCCCAAAAGATTAGCATCTGCCCGATTATTTACACAAACTCCTCGAAAAATTTGTTATGTATTGATAACGCCTGTTTGCAGCGGATGAGTAAGGGAAAAAATATTTTCCAACATTTAATATTTCACTTCTTATAATCAATTTAAAAATCCAATAATTTAATTTCTTATGTTTGAAAAAGTGAAATATTGAGCTTCTACTTTTTCTTTTTTTTTTCTAAATTGTCCGATCAACATAAACCAATTTTCAGGTCGCATTTGTATAGTTCAGGACAAACGCACTGCATAATTTTTTTCTTAGATAAGCCATTTGGTTTTTCTCGAATGTATATATGTCTATAAAAAGAACATGTGTATTTTTAATTGATAAAATTTCCCCCAACAAATTACTTTTTTTTTAAAATTTGTTTTCCAAGTACAAATCACCAAACTTAATCCTCACACTATACCCAAAAGACTAAATTCTAATCTAAGTAAAGAAAACTGTGCAACCTCTTATTCCCTGATATCTACATATGCCCTGAAAATTTCATCCATTTCGCCCGAACAATGAATGCAAAATAAATTGTTTTTTATTTTCTTGTAGCTATAAAATGTGAATTTTGAAATTGGTCAACGCTGAGCAACAAAACTCAAAAAATCGAACCATTAAGTCGTTCTATTCCATTGCAGTATTGTAGGTAATGAACTTCATCTATGCATATTTCACAAACTTGTCGCAACAGTCATTTCAAAAAATTCTGGAGTTGATCGGTAACGAAAAATATCAAAAACATGGGTTTTTGAAAAATTGAACATTCTGAAAAAGACCATGAACTACAAACTCAATTCAGAAAAGACCACCATGACATTAACAAAATTATTTATAGTTAGGGCAAAACCACAAAGCTTAAAGTATTGGTGCTATGATAGGAACGTACTAACATTATCGGCTGCAGAAGATTATTATCCGATTTTATGTCTATCTTTAGGGAGGGTGAAAATCGGGCACTGCCCTTAATAAATAGTTGCACCTCCCCTTTTAAAAAAAAAAAAACTTTAATTTATTAATAGGATCTCTTATGTTAGTTAATAATATATCTATTTACAGAGAAAATAACCATTTGTTTTTACACCATAAACTGCTCATATTTTAGTATCACATTCATTCTTATTATTATAAAAAATGAGGTATATCTTTAACAATTAAAATTGGGACCCGGCAAGCTTAAGAATTAAAATCAATTTTTATAGCAGTTAAACTCGCTTAACAATATGACCTCAATTATTTCGGGAATAATAATAACTATTATATATATATATATATCCTATCACTCTATATATAATTTATATATATATATAACGTTTTGGTATATATATTATATACATAACACTTCCAAATATTACCAATGAATCACTATTCAATTATCATATCTATATATATGACTACTATATTAATTATTAATATATATATATATATATATACAAGTATAAATATGGTATATATACATATATATACCTATATATATATATATATTAGAGCGTTATAACATGTAACTAGTGAGCATTTATATAAACGTAGTAAATATCAGCGTGACGTTACATATAAATATATATGTAAACGAGTAATATCACTGAGTATATATATAAATTAATGACTTTACAAATACGATTTTATTATATATATTAAAATTATTAATCTATATAATGAATGTATAACGTAACTATATAGCTGCCTTTTTTAAAAATTAGTAACGGATTTTTCTACGTTATATTACGTATTACCATCTCTATAATATACATATATATATACACGGTAAACTTATATTATATTATTACTATAATTATTGACAATAATTTTTTTTATTTTATATAATATATTATATTCTATTTATATGGTAATATAACTACGGTCATATTATATATGATAACACGAGAGAGAGAAGAGGAGCGAAGGAGGGAGAGAGAGAGCCCTATATAATATGGTTTGGGTGAGGGTGATATCTGAAGAGAGTTTGAGAGGATTGGTAGAAAGGTTTGGCAGGGTTGTGTAAAAGGAGGGTTTTGAAAGTAAACGTAGATAAGAGTAATGGGTTATGGTTAATGAGTGAGACAGTCCTCGGTGTGAAGTAATGCTAGATGGTGAGCAGCTGGAAAAATGACTAGTTTAAATATTTAGGATATATATATGTGGACGAGAAGAGAACGGATGATGCCGAGTGTAGTAGGTAAGTTGTGATTTAAGGAAGAAGGCTGGTGCAATTAAATCTTGGTGGATATAAGAGACTAAGTCCTTGAGTGCGCTCGTGTCTTGCGTGATGGTAAGTTGTTACCTGTGTTTTAATGTATAGTAGTGAGACTATGGTTTGGAATAAGAGGTATAATCTAAAGTACAATGTGTTCAGATGGACAATCATAAGGGCGTGTTAGGTGTTGACGAAGAATTGATAAAATAGAATGAAAGTATTACAGTTTGTATGGTATTGAAAAAAAGGGATAAATGAGAGAAATAAATGAAAGTATGTTAGATGGTTTGGTCATGAGAAGATGGATGATAGTCGGTTGTTAAGTGGATGTATAGTGGTGAGTGTGTTTGGGAATCGACTGGCTGGGAGACCGAGAAAAAGTGGATTGAGTAAGCAAAAGAATGTCTGGAGGAGTGAAATGTGAATGTTTGGCAGGAGCGAGAAAAAGTGCATAATAGGAAGTAAATGGCGGGTTTTTGTGAGGGTGTATGGTTATGGCCCCTGGGCCAAGGGATGAACCCACATGGCAGATGCCATAGTGAGGGTCCGTCGCGGTCCCGTGATGCTCTAGGGGGGATTTTTTCTGTGAGGCGAGTTCCCATAATAGGTATAAAAGGGAGGTAAGACTGGGCTTTCGTTTCACTTGGTCATATTCTTCTACTACTTTCTGTTCTGGTAGCAATGTACGCACCCTACCCCCAGTCTTGGGGGAAAGAAGGTGGATGATGAGATATAATATATATATTTATATATATATATTATATATAATATATATATAATATATATATATAAATATATATATAATATTATATATATATATATATTATATATAATATATATATATATAATATATATATATATATAAAAATGCATACTTTACAATCAAAATGGAAATTTATTTAGCATACATTTTCCAAAAATTAATAATA
>JABUQX010001429.1:7500-27500 GCA_015478945.1 Trachelipus rathkii
GTGCCCGTCTGGGCTGCAGTCGGGCTTCTGGAAACGCAGCTGCAGCTAAAATATTGATATATCGATATATTGGCTGAAAAAAGATTATCGATATTTTTTTCGATACTATCGAAAAAATATCAATATCGTTATTTATCGGTTCTCAACTTCTCTTGCGGGCGGCTGCAGCACCCCTAAATTTATTATTACATAGATAATTAATAATATTAATTAATAATAATTAATAATATTAATTAATAATATAATTAATGATTATTAATAATAATTAATAATAATAATAATTATTAATAATATTAATACACTATGATTAGTGATGTACGCTGGGCAAATGCCCAGTGGGCAGGCATTTATAAAATGGGCATTTGTCCAGGCATTTGCCCATTTCATAAATGCCCGCCCAAAAACTGGGCATTTATAAAATTATCAATAAAATATGAATTATTGACAGCATTTGAAAAAAAAACATTCAAAATATAGTTTTTTCATTTTCGCATTTGTATTTATGTATTGTATTTGTATTTATATATCGTCATCATAACCCAACTTCCCTCCCCAAGACTGGGGGTAAAGTGCCAACATGCACCGGAAGCAGAAAAGTAGTAGAAGAATATGACACAAGTCGGAAATTAAGCACAGCCTTACCGTCCCCGTTATACCTTTAGTGAGAACTAATTACAGTCAGAAAATCCACCTTAGAGCTTCACAGGATCACAACAGACCATCACAATGTCATCTGGTCAAGCATTAGAAATATTAGAAATAAAAAGACAGTAAGAAGCCACAAGGGCTTATCAAGGCTGTCCCAGTCAACCAACAGAACCAATCACCAAACAATATGTTCATGCAAATCCACAAAGCATCCTAGGGCTTGTCAATAACTTGCAAAGTAATACACAAAGTCTAAACATGCTCATGCAAATCCACAAACATCCTAGGGCTTGTCAATAACTACATAGTATAACACAAAGTCTACAACTAAAAAAAAAAAACTCTAGCTACAAAAAAAAACATTCACACACCCCACCAAGCTTAATAACTTTATTAGTAAACATGCAGTTTAACTTAATAACTACTGTACTAAAAACTCGCTAATTGGCTTTACTAAAATAACTATATGACTCAAAACCATACCATATACCTATCCAATCCTTTCTTAAATGTTGCACTCGAGTCATTCTTAACAACCCATATGTCAAACAATCCAAATTTTAACAACAATGTTTCTGAATTAATGCTTGTATTATATCAAATTGGCATGCTTTCTTCTTATATAATTTTCTTGTTATGCCCCCTCCTGTCCGTCCTATACGAAAGATTTATTTGGTCTCTGTATTATAAATAGATGTAAATATTGTAGCTTGTATCATATCCTCTGCAGAAATTGCCTTTCTACGAAAACATTCACAACTCCTCAGCCTCTCTCATAGCTCTTACCCTCAAACCCAGAAATTCACTTATGTGTCTCTCATTGCGCTCTCTAGCATATCTAAGTCTTTAAATAAAGGATCCAAACTTGTGCAGAATACTCTAATATTGCCTAACATAGCCTATTATACATTTCTTTTAACTTCCTTGCTCTTGTAGAAGACATTACAATTTATATTATGCCCAGCATCTTATTAGCTTTATTCTTGCTTCCAAACACTGATTAAGCTACTTTTAAATTACTGCTTATAATCCACTAATCTTTTTTCTTGATCGCAGACTCAAGCCAATCCCCATTCATACCGTAGTTAAAACTTTTATTTGAGGAAACTAGATGAAGAAACTTAATTCATTAATTCATTTGCCACTTATCTGACCACCCCAAAAGTTTATCAAGATCATTTTTGAATATTTATACATCCTTCACTATTCCCTACTGAGGTAGCCACTTTGGTATCTCTGCAACTTAGAAACCTTACATTTAAGTTCCTTGGTATAAAATCATTATATGGTATAATGAGGAAAATAAGGTTACCGCCCAGCACTGAACTCCTATGGGACACCACTCTCACTATTTCACTGATGACATTGCCATTTAGTTGTACACACTGTTTTCTATTCACAACCACTCTTAATCCCATCAACCATAGCACCACTTCCACCTAACCAGCAATGCAATACCCTTCTTCATCAGGCTTATTGCGGGGCCTACATTTTACCCCCTCACAAACCCCCCTCCTGACTTCAATTCTTTATGAACCTTTCTTCTCCGCCTCTTCCAACTCACATTTCTCTCCTCCAGCATTCCCTTTACTGACTCAATCCCTTTTTCTTCGGCTCCATCCCAGCGGTCGATTCCCCCTCACCACCATACATCAGCTAACCAAACCGACTATCATCCATCCTTTCACATGACCAATGCCATCTCAATGTAATTCATTTATTCTCTCCATTTTACCCTTTCTCACAACACCACAACAACTCTCCTAATATGCTCATTCTTATTTTATCAATTCTCAACGCCTACACGTTCCTAAGATTGTCATCGAACACAATTGTACTTTAGATCTATACCTCTTTATTCTGACCATCAGTCTCATAGTCATTACTTATACTTTAAACACAGGTAACAACAACCTTATGTAAGACCCCCTATCGACTCAAGATTTTAGTCCCTTTACATCCACAAAAGATTTAATGCTCCAGCCACCTGCCCTGCCATTTCAACAACTTTTCTACTACAACTACAGTCTGCATCAATCCGTTCCCTTTTCATTCCACATATATCCTAAATATTTAAACTCAGCCACTGTTCTAGCTGCTCACCAACTTCAACACCAGAACTTGCCTCACTCACAACACCGTTATCTTATCTACGTTCTTTCAAACCCTCCTTTACACAACCATGGCAAATCTCTATAAAACCAATCTTCTTTAAACTCTTCAAAATTTGCACACAAAACCAATCATTCGCATATAATAGGTGGGCACCCTCCATTCTCTTCCATCCTCCCATTATTCTAACACCATCCTCTGCCCCCCACCTCTAATTCTTCAATAACCCCATCCACATACAAATTGAAAAACCAATGAGTAACACATCCCTGCCTCACTCCCTATTAATATTAAAGCAATCCTTTTATTGTCCATTTATTCTTAACCACACGCTTCCCCTATCGTCATTAACATACTTTTGATTCCATCAGCGAGCCATATCCTAACCAACAGCATATATTTCAGTACCACCTGGGCCAACAAGCTTTCAATATTAACCTAATCATTAAACACCTGTTGCAAATCCATAATTTTAAATAAAAATTTAATTCTTCTTCTGCTCATTTCTCCGTCATTGTTTCAATGTAAAAGATTGATGTCCACATCCCTCTACTAATACCACTGTTCTTCTAAATGGCACCTTGTTTTCTCAACACAATCAGCCTTTCAGTCACTAACTTTCGACTCACTCTTCGAAAATACCAAAATACCAGTTTTATTTTCTCCACAACACTTTTTTCAATAAGCTAAATTCCCGCCCTATAATTCCCTACAGTTATCAGTATCACTACCCTTATATTACGCTGTCCTCCAATCTCGGAACTTTAAGCCTCCGCCCCCCCCCCGCCATAAACGCTTTGTTACACAAAACTCACATCTAATCCATGCACCATCCTCGCATCCATTCTTGAGCAATTTCAACAAATCAACACAGTAATTTCATTCTATATCTTGCAAGATTTAACAAATTATTTTTCAATTTCTCACTCTACCCCATTCTTCCTTCACTCACTTCTCTACCATTACCTCTCCTTCTAAGACCCTCATCGAATACTTATTCCTCCTTGTACATTAACCAACACAACATTTCACTACATCTCTTCATTAGGCCATGTTTTGCCAGATTTTCGAAGGTGCTCCTGCTCACCCCCCACATTTATTTCATCAGAGCCTACAAAAGCAACCACCCTATTTATTTATCTACAGCAGAGAATTCCTCCTTATTTCATTACGTCGTTTTTATATATATATTATATATATATTATATATATTATAATATATATATATATAATATATAAATATATATAAAATATATATATTACATACAATATAAAAAATATAATATATATATATAATATAATATTATATATATATAATAATATAATATAATTATAAATTATATATCATAATATATATATTAAATAATATATATATAAATATAATATTAAAAGTAATAAATGCCTCTAAAATGCCCAAATTGGACAAATGCCCAGATAAATGCCAGGCATCTTGCCCCCAATTCTAAGTGTTCTCCAGGCATTTTCTAATACCAGGCATTTACCCATCACTAACTATGATTATTATCTGTGGGGGGAGTCTCAATAGGCCTATCTGCTAGCTGCAGCTCCTAGGCCGTATTTTATGAATGTTTATAGCTAACCAAAGTAAAATTTAGAATAAACAAAATTTTTTTTATTTCACAGTTACTTACCCTCGCTAATTTTCCATTTTGATTTATATAGAATGAATAAATCACTGTGAACATAAGAAAATGAAGAAGGAATACAAGTCATGGTCAAGGGACCGAAGCTGTCAGTGTCCGATGACCATTAAATCAACCCGAAGTAAGTAATCCTGAGAAAACTTTTATCGTGTTTGCAACGTTACTTGACTATTCCCATAGGAAATTAAGAAGTTTAATAAATAAAGAAGTTTTCTACTCACTAATTTCTAGTATGACAAACAGATATATAGCTACCTGTTTACTTGTTTAAGTTTTCGTGCTCCTCATTCACGTGTAGAGGTGATAGAAGATTCAAATACAGTATGTAAAACGAATACATATCAGAAGAACACTGATCACAATTTAGTTAAACACTGTTATAAATTATGATACACCAACATGAGCACTTGTGAAAAAATACAAGTTCAAAGTCATTATAAAAATTTACTTCCATGAATGTTGAATCAAGTTCCTCATACCAACGGATAGAGTTTAGTTTTCTTCTGGTACTCTTTGCTCACAGAAATCAATCACCTTTCCTACCATTCTCATTTTCTCCTGACACCCCAAAGCCACCTGTTATACCATTCCTTTTTTGATCACCTAACCAACCATTTAGGTCACCAAACACAATCAGTTTATTTTAATATATACTGTAAAGTGGGGTAATTGGGAAGAAATGGGGCAAATGGGAATGGTGGCAAAATATTGGCCTTATACTATGAGATATACATTTTTAGGTATTAATTATCTATGAAACCTTTAACTTAATTCTTTATTATGTTTTTTTACTGTCTTCCATAGACCTGTAAATTTTAAGAAATTTTGTTCTAAATGGTAAGAGCTAGAGAAAGTATACCCATTAAGCTAAAGGTTAATTATCAAAATATATATTAAAAAAAATATTCTGGAAGCTGTTGAGCCAAACCAAAAGCAACAGTAAGTTTTGAATTATTTTTTTTGCAAATTATAAAGTTGGGAGCGGTTTAAAAAAATTTTGATGGGGTAAATGGGAACAGGTTGAAATATTCCCAAGATAAGTTTTACCTTTTTTTTTTTGGCAAAGATTTTCCAGTGAAGTATTGGGAGTTGGAGCTAGGAAAAAAGTAAAAAAATTGCTACATTATTTTATAGGTTATATAAATACCGAATAAAATAATTAATTTTTTTTCCATTTTTTTATAGATAAGAGGTGTGAAATTATAAGAAGAATGTTAATTCCCCAACATATAGTGAAGAAAATATAGTCAGAGCTTTGCTGGCAGTTCAAGAAGGAACCTCGTTACGAACAACCTGCAGAGAATTCAATATTCTGAGTTCTACTCTGTTTAACAGACTACCAAGTAGAGCACAATCTCCAAGAGAAAAACCCTGGAAAACTCTTCTACTTCATCATGAAGAAATGGTCATTTCTTTAAGCCAGCAAGAATTGAGAATATGGTATGGTGATAGAAGTTAAAGACCTTCAAAATGAGTGAAGGTAAAAAACTTTCCATTTTATGCAAACATTAAGTGCCAAATCTACTCTTCTCCTTGATGGAGAAAATGAATGAAAAGTGGGAACCTTTTGATATATCTGGCCTCATTACCTGTGAGGTATATCAGTTTGACCCTAGACCAGTCTGGACTACAAAAGATAATGAAAATATCTAGTAAAAAAGTAATTTAAGCTGCAACTTTAGTAAGTCCATCACTAGTCAAATTCCTTAAGGAAAATAGGGAAATAACAACTGTACTCAAAAATAAGGAAAAAAAAAGAGGTTGGCATGTTAAAGTCTCTGCATTGCAAAGTATTTCACTTATTGACCTTAAGGAGGAGGCAGGTCCCTCTTCTGAGTCAATAAAAGTAACTGAACCATTAATGAAGCTGTTTTTCTAAAGGGTAAAGCGACCCAGGAGGAAAGAATAGAATATGAAAAGTAATTCATCGGCTTAACAATGAAAAAGTGCTGAACGATCAATTGAGAAGGTTGTTAAAGAAATAGTAAAATATAGCAGGGGATAAGAGATAACCCTGTGGAACACCACAATTGACAAGTAAGGAGGAAGTCGTCGTACCAACAACAGCTGCTAATATGGTATTATTTAGAGAAAACTAGAAATAAGGGAGCAGACTGAGGAAGGAAACCCGAAGCAAATGAGCTTAGAAAGCCAAGACTCAAGCCGCACCTTATCCAAATCTTACTCAAACTGATAAGAATAGAATCGGAAAATTGAGGTCGAGAAATATTTCTAAAGACATTCGAAATTAGATTAGTGGGGCAATGAACACTTGAGTCATCAACGCAAGTCAACAATGAGTAATGTTGAAATAGCATTTAAGAAGTTCATTAAAGAAAAGTTTAATATACCAAGAGATAAGACAGACAGAACAGAGGGACACCACAGTGGACAGGTAAGGAAGAAGTCTCTTCCACGTCATGCACTGCTCATTTGAAACGATTTGAGGGAAAACTAGCTATGAACAACCAAAGTGAAGTAGGAAACTCGAAGCAAGAGAACTTAGAAAGTAACACTTCCTACTATACCTTGTCGAAGACATTAGATATGTCAAGCTCCAGCACTCAAGTCTCAAGACTAAAGACAGAGGACCATAAATTTGCAAAATAGAAAAATAAGTCACCAGTTGACCTATAGTGTTCAAAGACATTTCAGATGATTCAGGAAATTAGAATTAAGGACCATTTCAAAGATCATAAACAGGGTATAGGTGAAAGCTATGGAGTGATAGCTAGAAGGATCAGAGCGACTACTCTTCTTCGGAAAGGGTTGGATATTCTCAAGCTTCCAATACTTAAGGAAAGTGCTGGAATTAAGGCATGGAAGACAAGCGCAAACACAGATGATATCTCCTTCAAAAACCTGGGAAGAAAATGACATTCGGGTCATCAGCCTTTTTGCCCTTCATTCTATAAATATTATGACATCATGCAACCGAGCATATGTCGTCCATAGATACGACATGATATACCTGAGATGAGGTATAGTAGTAGGATGGATTTTAAAATCTTCAAGAGGGTAATAAGGTGAAAATTTGAGATCTCAAAGATGTAGCTTGTGCAAGCGGTAATCTAGCATAAATTTTGGGGTATAGCAAATTGATTGCTTCTTTAACTGTTAACTTTGTCCGGTCGATTTCATCATGATATCTAATGCCTTATGGAATGTTTAGTGATTTTGTCCTGTGTCCTAGTCAGTACTTACGTTAAATGTTTTGAATGGTAGATTGTCTTTTTAGTTAATCAATCGCGTTGATGCTCCAAATTTCCCATTACTTGTCATATGTTACTTCCTTATCTGACAAGATACTACAAGGAAGGATTCCTGAAACTTGCTGAACTATCGGACTCCGACCCAGATTTCTGTTTGATAGTGGTGTGAGTGCGAGTGTTGAAGGTTCTAGTTCACAAAGTATGCAACTCCTATGCATTTATATCAAATCTTGCAGTTCTGAGAAAGTTACTGAACAAAGGAAGACCGACAAAGGGGGAGGTATTTATTTTCAGTGAACATTCTTTCCCTTTCTTTTCATGGAATTTTTGTCATTTGCTAAAATCCTTCTCTATAAAAATTTCTTGCAGTTCAGTCTAATAATTGAATTTTTTTTTGTAATAGTATAAAATTTTAATTAATTCTTTGAGGGTTTCGATTGTTCCCACTGACTATCGGAGAGAGTTAAAGTTCAGGAGGTACGGCAACCTCTCAACTTACACATAATCTTTTAGTGCAGAAGCCTTTAGAGCATAAGACATATACTGCCGCAGTCGTGTAGACTAAGATTCCACCCGAGCTGACTCTTTAGAACATTCCATTAATTTTGGGGTACGTGCTGCGTTTGCTATTTTGTCTCGCCTGTTATTAAGATTGAGTATGAGTGTCGGGAGGAGCCATCACGACTGCTATCACTGTAAAGTATGACTCATAAATTGTTGTAAAAATTCATCAGGTACATTAGTCTTTTCCATAGGTTTTATTCAATTTTCACTCTGAAAACAAACATTACTTCTTCGTTTTGATAGTTCAGATAAAAGCAAGCATCGCATTACCAGGCTTCCTGTTCCTCATCCTTCCTCATTGTCCTTAATTTTTCAATCGTTATGATCATGTTTGATGCGTTAACCGTAACTTTGAATCTTATTATTTTGAATTCTTTTAAAACTCAGTTAACAAATTCAGATATAGGGTGGGTGCCTCCTCTCTAACACTCTCATAGATTTTACTGGCTACATTTAGCAATATTGTTTTTATCTTCGTCCACTTACTAAATTATTGGGCAAAAAATTAGGCGCCATAGCATCTATTGAAATGCACGAAGAGCGTCCCGTCTAAGCAAATTTTAAGTGTTATATTTTTGCTTAATCCGCTTTCCTAATAGAACTACTTTTACAAATATTTTTCCCGCGTCTAAAGGAACTTCCAGTTTCGAAGCAATGTCTGCACACAGTGCTTTAAAATCCTGGTCTTGCAAAGAAACTAATGAGTCACTTTCTTTAAAAACCATTATAATCAATTGTATTTTGAATTTTTCACTTGACATAGATAGACATAAGTTTTTATGGCAACTGAAAAAGTTCCACTCTAGTCTTGAGGTTTTTGAAAATTAAAGTTTATTCCTGATACCTTTTGCTTTCAGCTTTCGTTGTTTAAACAATTGAGCAGATCGGAAGATGAAATGTGCGGCGAGTAAGTAGGAAATCAGTAGAATGTATTGGGACATATTGAGTAACTGGAGTTAGGTGACTCTTTCTGTGCATACGAGTATCCATAAGCTTTAACATGTTCAATTGACAAACTGAAAGTCCTTTTATTTCATTCAGAGTTGATATATATTCAAGTACATGAGGTGTTTTTCATTTTTGGTTAGTTTGACATGATTTGTGCAAGATATTAGAACGTAATAAAAAGTTATCGTATAGGAGTACCGAACCTTTTTATTATTGAATAATAAATATACATAAGCAAACTTAAAACAAAGATAATATATATATAAATAGGTAGAGGTCACTATATAATATATATATAATTAAGAAATAAATACTATTATATATATACAAATTTGAATAATATGGATATAAATTAAATTAAATATATATATAATTAATATATTTATATAATGGCCTCTAACCATAATGCTCGTCTAGGGCAGTATATAGGGTAATAGGGTATAGTTTTATTTAAAATAATTATTTAATACAAATATAAATTTTTTTAAATTTTTAAATTATTTAATTAAAAATATAATATATAATATATAAAAAGATATAAATAATATATATATATATATTATATATATAAGGAAGGGCTACATAAGTTTGTGATTTTCGTTTTCACAGTGTTTAAGTTTTGATTTTTTTATTCCCCTTCCTTTATTGGTGGTAAATTTTCAATTTATTTACACTTTTTTTTTTTAATCGTGTAAAAGAGCGTTAGTGTTTATGAAACTGTATGATGATATTACATATACTGAAATACGATCTTTAAACTTTTACATTTACGTTTAAATTTAGGTTTTAGCTTATGTGAATAATTTTAACCTGATTCACGTTTGTTTTTTGTTGTTTTGTTGTTGCTGTATGTGCATGTAAGATGGCAGATTTGCACAGGCGCGGGCTAACTTTACTAATCCCTGGCTTGCAATCTAACTCTGCATCCGTGGAATAACCCTAAACGTCTAACTCCTAACCTTGTGCTCCTGTCTGAGACGCAGATGGCTAAGAATTCATCCTCTAACTCGTTTAATAGGTCCAACTATAACTTATTTACATTAATTCCTCCTGAAGGGTGGAGTATGTGCCTATGTAGACATAAACCCTCCTGTAACACGTCTCAAGAATCTCGAGTCTCCTAACTTCGATGTTCTGTGGCTTAAAATCTTTCTTCCTTTCTACTATCAATTAAATCTTGTGTTTCTGCTACGGTTCTATTAACAAGAACAGATTTTCACGTCCATTTGGGATAGCTTACAGAAGACGTCCTCACGAGACTGTTATTATCTTCTCATCCAATACTGAGGTCCCTCTATTTTGGGGATTTCAATGTACAAACACTGAGTGGTTTGGGTCCTTTCATACTGATTTAGGTTGGAGGAGGCAGAATCATTCAGCATTCTCAACGACCTGGAGCAACTAATTAAAAGAACCCAACCAACACATTCCGGATCGTCCCAACCAATTCTGAACACCACTTGAGCGCTATGTTTCTACCACTAGTCCTGCTCGCTTCTTAAATACAACCACTTCGCTCCTATCTGGTTAAATCTGACCACAAAACCTGATATCTCTTAATTTTAATACTTTCTCTCGAACAGCTTTCCATCCTGCCGTACGCGTTTTTCTGGCACTTTAATCGAGCGAATGGGTTGCCTTGCGCGCTTCTACGACTAACTATAATCGGAAGGAACGTGCTTTGCGACTCTTGTTGACGCCTCGGTTTTCTGCCGATAAGGGGGAACTGTAATCGTTGATGGATGAGCAGGTTCATTCCTTTCTTCGACTAATCTTTCTCTCCTCATAAATCCATGTTCGATCGTGCTTGTCTCTGGCCATTCAGGCTAGAGAAGTGCGTATCGGGAATGGAAAATTCTCGTTTTCCTATCACTTCTTGCTAATTTTCATTCAGATAGAAATCGTTGCAGGGGATACTCTTTCGACGAGCAAAGCGGGATTTCGATCAAACGAAAGGCGCTAACCTCCTAGGTTCTCCTACTGAAAAATCTTTTCTGGCTCTTGCCAAAAACATCTCTTAAACAACTTCTGTAAATCTGCTTCCTCCTCTTATTCGATTGACGCTGTTTAATACTCCAACTGAAAAGGGCCAATCTCTTTGGTCTCCATTCCCTAACCTCAACCTGAACGATGCTAGGGGCTGCCGCCTCCCCTCGCGTCCTTTCTTCCTCTCATGGTGTCTATGGCCTTTGCCTGTGATTACATTTGATCGGGTGCATGGACTCCTGAAATTATGAACGTAGGAAGGCGGGTGGGACCGGATGGCGTTTCCTCCCGAATTTTTTGAGGGAATGTGCCTCCGTGCTGACCCGGCCCCTCGTTCAACTATATTCTCTATGTCTCAAACTAACACTTTTCCTAGTGTGGAAGGGCGCACAGTCCAACACGATCTCAACCATGCAGCGCCGTCGTTTACTTCTAGAATTGCCTCTCCGTCTTAATTCTTTCCGATTTCATCTCGCAACTGGAATAGGATTTCCGGGGTGGGTCACCTTCAACCTGTGAAATTTAATTCTTTAAAACTCAACTTCTACAAATCTCCCTCTCTAAAAACTCTCCAGAATTGGACTAATCTCTTTCGACGCCCGGGCCCACCCCCCCGGGTCGGCGCGGCGGCCTGGGCCCCCCGTCTGCCCCCCAAAAAAAAACCCAACATAAACAAAAAGAGATGTTTGGAAACCTTGCTCAGGTCACAACGGTTGCTAGGTGGCCTCAAAGAGAACTGGATTCTGTTTAGACTGCGAGACTTTTTTTCCTCTTCTCAGTTACTTCCAGCTATACAAGGCTTCATCCGCCCTTGTATGGAAGTTACTGCGGCTCAAATCTGGGGGCTCTGGACTCACCGGCTTTTATGGACAGGGTCGAGTCAAAAGCAAAAGACTAATAAAACTTTTCCGACTTTCACTTTCTCTTGACACCTTCTTATCATTTGCGGGCGCAGATGTTGTGGATGCTTTAATCTCTTTTCTATAGGTACCGCTAGGGCAGGTTGCGTCGATACCGTCACTCGCGTTTACCACCACCTTTTACGAACTTCCCTCGTAACACTAGGGGTTGCTGTGTCTGCGCACGAGGTTTGTGTTGATATTGGTAATCCGCTAGTTCGCTGCGGTGCTCCCTTCTTTTCTGCCACCTCGGTTCTGTGGAATTCTTCTTCCATCTCTGTGTTTCCTGCTGAATTTAATCTCCCTCCACTCAAAAGTTTTGCGTTTGTGCTCATCTGCGTTATTTGCGTTAAGTGTGAACTTCTGAGGCGTGGCAACACCCCCTTCTTGAATAGAGCTTTCTGCGGTGAGTGGTGGTGACAACTGCTAAGATATATATATATATATATATATATATAATGAGGATATATATATATATTAATATTATTATAGGGGGGTATATATATATATATAATATAATATTATATGATATAGTGTAGTATATAATATATATATAGTATATATATATATATATAGATAATAAAAGTTATTATATTGTATTTTTTTTTTTGTTTTTTTTTTTTTTTTTGTCGTGTCTGCCGCGTTCTAGCCCCCTAGGGCCGCCCGCCCTCATATTCTGCGCCCTAGGCATTTGCTAGTTTGATTAGCGGGTAAGATGGGCTCTGCATATAATTATATATTTATAGTATATATATAATATATATAATAAATATATATATATATATAAAATATAATATATTATATATTATGATATATATATAGGTATATATATATATAATGGATATAAGAATGTATCCTCATATAAATATATATATATATAGGGTAGTAATATTATATATATAATATAATATATATATATATATATATATACCTATAGTAGAAAATATATATACTTATATATTATATATATAAACCCGGTAAGTAATAAAATTAAATTAATACTGTTGTATGGCCGTGCCGGAGCAGCGTCCTTTTTTGCTGCTCCGACTCCGGCTCAGCTCCAGGTCCCCTAAAATTTCGGCTCCGGCTCCGGCTCCGGCCGCGGTTCCGAAGCTCCGGCTCCGGCTCCTGTCCTTCAAAAATTTTTAACTCCGGCTTCCGGCTCATCCAAAGACCTTTTGCGGCTCGCAGCCGCTGAGTAAGCGGTATAGTAGTAGAGTGACAGGGAGAGAGGGTCCGCAGTGTGAAGTCATGTTAGATGGTGAGCAACTGGAACAAGTATCTGGTTTAAAATTTAGTACATGTTGGATTGAAAAGGGAATGGAATGATATGTAGTAGAAAAAGGTTGTGAATGTAGAGGAGGTGGCTGGTGCAATTAAATCCTGGTGGAGTTGTGAAGGGACATAAGGTCTTAAGTTACGCAGGGTTTTTTGCATGAGGATATGTTGTTCCGGTGTCAAAGTAATAGTAGTGAAACTGATTGTCTGGGAGAAAGAGTATAGATCTAA
The DNA here is from genome assembly GCA_015478945.1 of Trachelipus rathkii. Classification (NCBI taxonomy): domain Eukaryota; kingdom Metazoa; phylum Arthropoda; class Malacostraca; order Isopoda; family Trachelipodidae; genus Trachelipus; species Trachelipus rathkii. The sequence continues at coordinate 21,042 of JABUQX010001429.1, forward strand.
GGGTTACAAAGGTTCAGATGGACGAATCTTAGGGGCGTGTGGTAGGCGTGAGAAGAATTGATAAAAGGAGGATTGAACGCATTAGTGGAGTTGGTTTGGTGTGAAAAAAGGTGTAAATTGAGGAATAAACGAGAGTACGTGTGAAAGAAAGGATGGATTGATAGTCGGGTTGGTTAAGCGGATGTAATATGGTGGTGAGTGTGCTGGAATCAACCGGCTGGGAGAAACTGGGATACCTAAGCAAAGTGCATTGAGTCAGTAAAAGAATTGCAGGAAAGAGAGAATACAAGATTTTGGCAGAAGCTAGAAGAATGGTGCATATAGGATTGAATGGCGGGTTTTGTGAGGTTATACTTGTGGGCTTGCCCAGTGTGAAACCACTAACTAGACCACAGTGAGGGTCCTCTTGGTCTCGGAAGCTTCAGGTGGGATGTTTTCGATTGGACGAGTTTCTCACTGGGGGCTATAAGGGGACGGTACAAAGTGGGCTCTGTAAAACTTGCGTTCATGTCTTCTTACTACTCTTCTGTTCCGGTATATGCTACGCACCTCACCTCCAATCAGTAAGAGGAGGATGACGATTGATAATATATATCAATATAATATTATAGAAGATAGAAAATAGTATAGAAAATAATATATATTAAATATATAATATATATATATATATCATCTTCCTCCTATATATTATGCAGCGGCGTAATTATTCTGGGGATATGGGTGTCAAATCACCCACCAGAACCTCTTGCCTGTATCCTCCGTTAATGCATTAAAATCTTTTTTTTAATTTTATTTTTTATTATTTCTTTTATTTATTTTATTTTATTAATTTTTTAAAAATAAAAAATAAATATGTGTAATTATAGATATTATTATGATTATTAGTATTAGCTGCGATATTTCATTTTGCATGTTAAGAAAAAAATCTAAACCTACTAGAAGATCTAAAAAAAGCGTTAAACAGCAGCTTTCCATTTCAAAACTTTTAATAAAAAGGCAAAATTCGAGAACTGAGGAAATTTCTAGTGCTTCTTATAAAGCTACAGAAAATTTTCATACTTTAGTACCCGAAGTTTCCACATCTGTGGATAATGAATCCAGACCTAATGATATAAACTGTACATAAACCAGAACCGCTCCCAAAGAACTTTTGGCGAAATACGGGAAATGTTAGGCAACGTATGGAAACCAACTGAAGATTTTACCTTTCCCGGTACAGAAAACGTACAAAAAACACTACAAAAAATGAAGAAAGGAGAACCCATAATACTGAATATAATACTGTGTATTATTTTCTAAAGAATTGGCTGGTGTCAATTCGCAGGATCTTGGCGATTTCGTTACGAAAGGTTTCTTCAGTTGGAAAAAAACAATTGAAAAATTTACGCTTCATGCTTCGTTAAAATACTACATGGATTGTGTTGCTAATGCTGAAAGCTTTGAGCAAGCCTGGGTTTAAAACAGAATAATTAAGGAAAAGCAGCAATAAGTATTGGAGAACAGAAAACGATTTGTTCCAATGATTGAAGAAGTATTACTGTGTGATCAGAAAGAATTGCCTCTTCGTGGCCATCGAGATTCTTGTAAAATATCTATGTGAGAAGATCCCAAGAATAATGAAGGAAACTTTCGGGTAATACTACGGTATGGAGCTAAAGGTGATGTCAACCCTGTCCTTTCCCCGTTCTCTAATACTGTAAGTTGAAAACCTGGTGATGTCGCCTTGACGTGAGCTCGTTCGCTTAAAAGCTGTTCTTGAATCTAACTTTTTTGGGTTAGAGGATGGCTCAGTCAGTAAAGCATCGAGATACGTCCTAGCGCAACACGTCGGGGTCGATCCCAGAGAAGGCAGTTTTCTTTATGATACCACTAATGTGTGAAGGTTACCATAAAGGAAGGAAAAACTATAGACTTTTGAGAAAAGTTTATTTAGAAGAAAGACGTAAGTATGTGTTGGACATGAAAAGCAGTGTATTTAAAAAAAAAAATTTTGTTTTTTTTTAATTTTTATATAATACTCCAGATGAGCATGCTGTCGTGAGTACTTTTAGATCTTGCATTACATTTTTTAATGGTTTGCGGTTTATAATTTATTTTTTTGTTTTTAAATACTAGATGGAACCCCAAGGGTATATCTCACCGATGGCAGGAGTCGGGGTCTCTCGGCCTTTCCGGGGAACGACAGGGTAGGGACTATTTCCCCCCCTCGGGAGGGTCTCCGGAACCCCCGCTTGGTAATTTGGGTGTCGCGGGGGTTCCTCCGCCCCTCCCCTACGGGGTATGGAAAACGTCCCCGCCCTGTGTTCCCCGTCGGCTCGAGCCCCCTACATTGCCGTGTAAAATACTGTATATATAAAGTATTTTACACGGCCAAGTAGGGGGCTCGAGCCGACGGCGAACAGAGGGGGGGACGTTTTCCATACCCCGTAGGAGATGGGCGGAGGAACCCCCGCAAATACAAGAGGGGCCGGAATACCCCCGGAGGGGGGAAATAGTCCTACCCTGTCGTTCCGGAAGGCGATGAGACCCGACTCCTCACCGGGCGTATACCTGGGGTTCCCATTAGTTAAGAAAAATAAAAAAATAAATATAAACTCGCAAAACCATTAAAAAATGTTGCACGATTTAAAAAGTACCACGACAAAGGCATGACGTCTCTGAAGTAATTATTTAATAAAAAAAAAAAAATTTAAAGAAAGAAATGAAAAGAGAAACATAAAAAAGGAAAAGTCCCCTTCATGTTCTACATAAATATAGTAAACTTTTCTTCTAAATAACTTTTCTCTAAAGTCGTATAGTTCTTTTCCTTCCTTATATGGTAAACCTTCACCCCATTAATGTCTTTGTTTTACCATCTTATTATTAATTGCGTTTTGCAGTGTATAACAACTTATATATAATATATATATATATATATATTGATATATTAATATATATATAGTAATAGTGATATAGGTATATATATTATAAATATATATATATATATATATAAAAAAATAATAATAATATATAATATATATATATATATAGGAGTGCGTAATAGGTGGGGTAATAATAAGGGAACAAATTCTCCCAAGATCCCCCCAGCGAAAAATCGTAGTTACACCACTGTATGTATATATATATATATATATATATATATATATTATATATATATATATATATTATATAGTATATGGATTTTATGTAGAGAGTATGATATATATATTAAATATATATAATATATATTATATATATATGATAAAATATTTATAGTATATTATATATATATTAGTAAGGGTATATATGGTGTGAATATATGACGTTTTTCTAATATGTATATATATATAATATATATATATATATATATATATATATATATATATAGTTGGAAACGTGTAAATTATGTGAAGCTACCTTATATTATATATATCTAGTTTTACTTTGCTTAAAAATGTCTTCTTTGATTGTATGACTGCAATCTAGCAAGATTGTATCTTTTAAAACTTTCAATATTGTCTGTTATGTGGAAGAATACTTAATTAAAATTAAGATGTTGCCGTTAGAAGAAAGAGTTGCGGGAATTATTACAAAATATACCGATCTCAAACACTGTGAGATCGATCCTGACAAAATCGTCGATGAACTGAAAAGGGAGTTCGAATTTTAAGGGTTTTTTTCTTTGTAAAAAATTGAAGATTTGTTAAAGGTAAAAAATGTTTTAAAGAAAAATGTTGAAGAAATGCAAGAGAGCAAATTTAATCTCGAAAATTAAGTTGCTGTTGAGTAAATATAGAAAGAGGGCCTTTCGGGTGCTTCTAGAAGAGCAGAAATGGCTTATAAATTATCTGTGACGGAGAAACGTCGCATTCGTAGTGCATGTGACAGTCAAGTAAAATTGAGTCAAGAAATTATTGATAGTTTGTCAAAAGAGTATGAGTAGCACTAAAAGGAATATGATAGAATGGAGCGTGATTTGGATCTTCTAAGAGAGAAATTAAAGAGCAAATAAACGCTATTATGTGAAAAGAAAATGGACACTGAAAAATGGAAGGAAAAGATAACTTCCCTTGAAAATGATTTGGAAAAAGCAAAAGCTGCGAAAGAAAAGTTGAAAGCTGATATTGCAGAAGCAAAGAGTCAGTTTTGGTCATTGGAGAAAAATTATTGCTGCAAATTAACCGAAACTTAAGATACAACTTTAGAAGAAAAGAATGTAAAGTTTTAAATTAATTTATTTAAAGACAACATACGTGATTTGAAAACTAAAGTTGAGAAGAAACAAGAGTTAATATAAGAACAAGAAACAAAACTTGAATGCTGGAAAAAAGAAGTGAAAGAACTTTGTACAAAAGAAAACAGATTGTAAAAAGAATCCCAAAAATTGACACAAGCAATAGGAGAAAGAAAGAGAAATATGGATCTCATAGAGCAGAAACTTGCGGCGAAAAGGAACCTCCGCTAAGGATAGAAGTAACGGGTTTAGGTTGATAACGGATACGATAATAATACAACGAGCAGTAGTAAGAGCAACACAAGTTCTTCTTCAAGTTCCAGCAAAAAGAAAAAGGGTAAAAAGTGCTGAGGTAAAAAATGAAGGGCTTTGAAATATTCATGATCACTTATTTGTATATTAAATTCCTTCATTTTCATTTTTATTTATTTAATTTTATACCCGCCCGAATTATATTGAAAAAAACAAAACAAAATAAAAACAACAAATAAACAAAAAAAAAAAATTTTTTAGGACATCATATTCCGTTTTAATTTAGGTTATCACATTTTTATTTATTATTAATTTTTATTGTATAATTTAAACTATTCTGAAGAAATTATATCTTAACTAATAAGTCCTTTTTCTAATATGTATTTATTTATAAGAACTGGAATTGTTGACAAAACATAAAATCAGGAAGTTGTATTAGAAGAAAAATGAAATTGGGCAGTAGGTATTTGATATCATATATATCTCATAGAAAGAAAAACATAATGATGAACACTTATAGTTAAAATGGGGGAAAGAGTATGAAGAATTGCAGAAATCTGTAAAAAGAGGAAAATTCTGAAGGACGATTAGAATCGAAAAGCAAAAAATAAATAAATAAATAAATAAAAAACAAGTATAGTGTGGGGAAAACTCACATTTTACACTAACGATTTCCTAGTAGCAATTTGTTATAAATAATTTGGAATGTGCCTCAGTTAATAAAGCATGTTAAATTGGAAAGATGTGATGATGAAAGGAAGTAACGAAATAATGAAATAAAAGTTTGCATATGTCAATAAAGAAGGTATGTTTCCTCTTTCTCGAAAAGATAAAGCTCATAAGCATGACGAGTTGGAATATTTAACGATATTGTATTGTTTATGTAGACTTTCCGATATATAAATATTTTAAAACTATTTTAGAAATTGTTAGCCATTCCTTTATTTTTGCATTGATATGGTTAGCCAAATAATTGTCAAAATTCTAGTTATCGAGAATGAATATCAATGCTTATAGTATTCCATTTTGATCATTACCAACCTATATACATAAATATATATATATATACATATATATATATATATATATATATATATATATATATATATATATATATATATATATATATTTATATATATATATATATATATATATATATATATATATATATATATATATATATATATATATATATATATATATATATATATATGTATATATATATATATATATATATATATATATATATATATATATATATATATATATATATATATATATATATATATATATATATAATATATATATATATATATATATATATATATATAAATATATATATATATATAATATAATATATATATATATATATATATATATATATATATATATATATATATATATATATATATATATATATATATATATATATATATATATATATTTATATAAAATATATATATATATATATATATATATATATATATATATATATATATATATATATATATATATATATCAGTAACAATTTTCTGATTAATGTTTGGACGCATGCAATGCTGGAAACTAAAAAGCTAAAGAAAATGTTTATCCTTTAAAACTATAAATAGGCCTATATATATATATATATATATATATATATATATAAATACATTAAACTTACTTTAATATAATATATATAATATATTATATATATATATATATATATATATATATATATATATAATATATATATATATATATATATATAAATAGGCCTATATATATATATATAACCGTATATAAATACATTAAACTTACTTTAAATATTACGGAAGGTTTACTTGAACATGAAATCTATTCTCCTGGTCATTTTGCAAAATTCTTCTATTATTAAATTATAAAAATTGTCTTTATTTTCCATGTTTCTTAAGATAATTTTTTTCTATCGATATTAAGGAAAGATTGGACAATCTTACTTTCATTTGAGAGTTTCTCAAATATGTTTTAGTTCT
>JABUQX010001429.1:32500-42500 GCA_015478945.1 Trachelipus rathkii
TTTCCCTACTTTACGATCCATAACACCTTCCAAAAGATTATCCCATATCTTATCCGAATCTTCCCACTTTAGTAGTAACTCTATTTTCTTGTTTCTACAAGAAGTGAATATTCTTCATAATATTTGATTTTGTTACGTAATACTAGGACTTTATAATGCAAGGATGTACATTTGTTTAGTTTTTGTTTATTTTTAATTGACTGAATATTCATTTCTTTATTCAAATCTTCTTTTGACGTTTGAAATATGTGGACCCTTCCATGGTGTTGATTTTCAACGCAGTGGCCGCTTTGTGAGCCGTGGTGGGTCTGTACATATACTCAAAAATAAAAAAAAAAAAAAAAAAATATATATATATATATATATATATATATATATATATATATATATATATATATATATATATATATATATATATATATATATATATATATATATATATATATATATATATATATATATATATATATATATATATATATATATATATATACTATATAGAAGTCAAAAATAATTTAAATTATTATAAAGCTACTTTAACCTAAGCTTCCGTTATGCAAATAATGTCTAGATTCTCATTTTTTTTTTTTTTATTTCTAAGGCTATTATCAATTATTCAAAAAGCATGATATTCGAAATTCCGTTGCTTGTATTGCTCTAATCATTATTTGAACATAACGACGCTAGTTTTATTTTTCTCACCATTATTATATCCACCACCATCACCCCTAACTTTACCTGGTTTTTTTATAGACAAGTCTCCAAACTGGTACTGAAAAGCACAACACCTTTACGACTCAATTGAACTCCGGGAGACTGGTCGACAATGATCAAAATAGAATGCTGCAAGCATTGATATTCCATACAGCTCTCCGCAGGCCTTAGGATAAATTAAGTTAGTTATTTAAGTTAGGTTAAGTAAAGTTTTGTTGGATTCGTTAGAAACTCTAAATAATTTTTTTTTTTTTTTTTTTTTTTTACAAATATCGACCATTTGACCTGTCGACCAAAATTTGGTCAAAAACCTAATATTTTCTGAAAAACAATTTCCTTACCCTTTCATTTAAACCTAAAGCCCTACTTCACCATTCCTGACCTAGGTAAAATCCCAGAAATCATGCACCTTCTTCCACTAGCTTTCATCTTCTGAATCAACCTCCTATAATCTGCTATTAATTCTTTTGACTTTCTATGTCCTATATCACTTGTACCCACATGCACAATCACATTTGAATCAACATTTGTAAACTCAATCTCTCTTTCTATCCTATCCACGATATCACTCACTCTGGCACCTGGATAACATACTCTCAATCGTTTCCTTCTATCCGTATTTTGAAAAGTCCTATCTAGGTATCGTATCATAGAGTCTCCAATTAGCAATGCCTAAGCCTTCCCTTTAAAAATCTCAACATTACATTGACCCTCTCTGATCGCACCCAACCTGGAAGACAGTCAAACCTGTTACTGCAGGTCACAGGCTGACTGACTTTCGAGATCTTAATCTTGTTATTTCTATTATCTACAACTCTCATTCATCTGCAGACCTATTAACTACTACTTTAGCCTTTTCACTCTCTTCCTGCCTGGTGAATCCATAGTAGAGTCTGTATCCTCTCCTCGCATCGACACCTACTAACTTTTTTTCCCAACACTTCCCTCCTCTCTCAACTCAAATACCAAATCATTCAGTTCATTCACATTTCACTCAGCCTTGCAATCTCCTTCCTTAACAACACATTCTCTGCATTCAAAATACAAACAGGGCAGCTATTCACATATTCACCTCTCACAGTCCCACAACTATTACACAGAGCATACATACTTTAAATTATTATTAACTTTACTAACTTGTACCTATTATTTTACCAACTACAGTTTACTAAACATCACTAAAGCCTAAAAAGATAAAAACTATCTTAAAACAGTTAAAAGATTTAAACAAGCTTGGATCTGAAAGCAGCACATACGAATGTAAACCAGGCTTAAATTATCTAAATATCTATATTGTTTAAGGGAAAGTTAGGACCGGTAACGTGTTACATCTTGCCTATTTAATTAGCGTGAGAGCCATTTATGCGCTTTCTGAGAATGTTCTTTAACTAAAAAAGTACGTTTGTGATTATCTACAAACCCCAACAAATGAAATAATAAATAAAAATGCAGAAATTTCATGCAGTTCATTGACATCAAGGCTTACTAAAACCAAAATAATCACGAGGAGCATTCTAAATCTCCTCTTAAGGACGGGTTCTGAAGTGAGACTTGCACAAAAGTAACCTCTAAGGGCGTTTTTAATTACGGGCTATACAGATTGTTTGGAAGTCCACTCAAGTCTCGCTAAATGTATACGCAGAAGGTTTAAGGAAGTAGGTGATAAAATTAGAAGGGTAAAACTAGTAGAGTTAAAAACGAAACGTATGACTGGAGTGGGAGAAAATCTTTTATGAAGCAACGGGGATAAGCGCTAGAGATGCTTGTGAAGTAGTTTAAAAAGAGAACAGTGATAGTAGCCAAGAAAGGAGAGGGTAAACGATGAATACATAGATAGTAGATAAGCGTAGGAAAAGGTAAAAGTTGCGTTCCCACACACATATTCAAATTAAGGATTAATAATTTCTGATGATGTTATGAGTGATGTCATAACGTGGAACGGGCTGTCAATCAAATTTTGTGTACTACAAAGAAGTATTCCCGGAGGTAACGTTCAAGAATAAACTAGCAAGGTCTAGCCTACTCTCGAAAAGCTTATTCGCTTTCAGATTATGAGCTATGTGACGTCATTCGTGTTGTGACGTCATTGTTCTAATGAAGTTACTACTCTTCATAGTGACGTAATTTTTATGGTGACGTCACTAGGCTTTATAACGTGGTCAAATAAACATAGTAAGACCGTTATCGTTTTTGTTATTTGTGTTTACGCCCAATAAGAAATGCTTACTTAGTTTAAGCAAGAATTTCTTGTAAACAAACACAATTTTTCATAAAATTTCTTTTTTTTTTTTTTTTTTTTACAAATAATTGGAATCAGCTGTTGTGATGGAGGACGTGGTTTTGGAATAAACAGAAATAAAAAAAATAACAAATGGTTTATATTAAAATAATTGATCAACTATTGTGATAGAGTTTATCGATTTGGAAAAAAATTAGATTTAAAGCTAATTTTATTGAATGAAACATTCATCAATTCAAACGCCGCCATCTTGTTTGTTTACATTTTTTCGTAAGAACGTGCTAAATTCGGCAAACACGGGATATAACAACCTTTCAGAATTAAGGAAATTCCTTACGTTTGGTGAGCATTTTGTACGATTTTGCGCTAAGTTTGAAAAAACGAACGCAAACTCGAGCATTTCTTACGTTTCGTAAGCACAAATGCAAAAACGAAAACAGCAACATAATTTGTCAAATTATATCATATTTTGCCCGTAGGAAGGCAGCTAACATATGAAACTCTCTATGAGGCTCTTGATCAGCTTATTGTAACACTTAAATAATTAAATTCATTGGGCATGTGTAAGTCTTAAGAACATGTCTTTCCTCTTAACACTGTTGCTACTTCTAGTTTCTGTTCGAACGCATAAATATTAAAAATAACAATGTTACTATTAAAAATTATAAATTTATTTAAGGTTTTTATTAAAAATAATAAATCTAGTTAAGTTTCTATTAAAAATATAGGAGCAAAATGTTTAATGCAACATCATAGCTTAAATAACAAATTCAATTTTTTTTTTTTGTTTACATTTTTAATAAAATATTGACTCTAAAATGCGCATCATCCAGAGATAATAACCGATAAAATGTTTTAGAAGTTTTTTTGTTTTTTTTAATGTTTCACACAATCCATGAGCAATCAGCAAAAAACGTTTTCTGAATGAGTACATTCACTGTTGGAATAATGCTTTGAAATAATTTTAAAATATATTTAAAATTTTTAAGATGTTTCAAATTGAATTTTATTTCTCTTGACTTCAATATCAACTCTTCTAAATGTAACTCTTTTTATTTCATCATCCCTTATCTAGGAATTATTTATCAATTTTCTTTTATTAAATTTGCAAAAACACTTCTTTGGTAGATATTGTTTTTAAAAAGGAAAATAAATTTTCAAATTAAAAATAATTTAAATATTAATAATAATAATAATAATAATAATAATAATAATAATAATAATAATAATAATAATAATAATAATAATAATAATAATAATAATAATAATAATAGCTAAAAAATTCCGGGAATCATCCTATAAGGAACTTTTTACAATATTCTTCCCCAATAGGCACCATTTTAGCAGAACATTTTTTCTTTTCGTCTCTGAATATTCTGTGTACAATGAGAACGATAAGAATATTATGTAGAATAAACCAAATTCCAAATCCCATAGGAAGGTCAAGACAGACCAGTCAACAACACAAAGTGTAGTTAAGATGTCTTAGCAATACCCCAAAATCCAGAAGTGATAAGCAAAGGATTTCTTTGTTTGCGCTACTGTCTGTGCTGTCTTATATGTAGCCATAATGAATATTGCTGGCTTTAACCACAAATGACATCGACCACCATTTTGGCGAACATACTGTTTTCCCAATCTATTCGATACTCCAAAAATATGCACAATAATCCAAATATAAAAATAGCGACGCTCTGTTGTATCAATTAAAATTGGTTCAGCAACTACGTAATACCAACTAAAAGTAAATAAGATGGGACCCAAACTAGGCAACCCCAAATGAGATAATATCCTGCTCTGTCATAAATTATATCTATTTATTAAAATAGCCAGTTTCCCACCAGTAAAAAATTTCCCCAAATACACTATTAGCAAATGCTGAAACTAAATAAGGCCAGCTATTCTGCTATCGTACAATTTACCACGAAAATACCATAGCAAAAAGATTGCCAGACTGCCATACTAAATCGACTAATAATTGGTTGTTTGGCATCCAGCATTTAAAATCCTGGGATGGATCTCCATTCCTCTGTAAAATTCATAGATCATGGAGTGTTTTCGGAAGCTTCTCAGCAACTTCAGGAAAATACTTTCGCTTTGTATAAAATCACATAAAACTAAAGAGAAATGTGCTGCATGTAGAAATTATCTGTAAATATATATATATATATATATATATATATATATATATATATATATATATATATATATATATATATATATATATATATATATATATATATAATAACTATATATATATAAATATATATATATATATATATAGTGCAAACTTCTATAATATCTAATTTTAACTCTTAAATACTTTGACATCTTTAGTTAACATAAAGTTATTTGTTCGAATATATATATATATATATATATATATATATATATATATATATATATTTTTATATATATATATATATATATATATATATATATATATATATATATATATATATATATATATATATATATAGATAATACATGAAGGTTTGGTTGTGAAAAGGATGGACTGATAGTCTAGAATGGGTTTGGCCTTGGATGTATAGTGGTGACTGTGCTGGGGAATCGACCGGCTGGGGAGACCGAAGAAAAAGTGGATTGAGTCAGTAAAGGAATGTCTGGAGGATATAAATGTGAGTTTGGGAGAGGCCCCGAGAAGAAAGGTGCATAGCAGGAATGGCGGGGTTTTATGAGGGAGTATGGTTATGGCCCGCCTGGGCCAAAGGATGAACCTTACAATGACCAGGATGTCATTGTGAGGGGTCCGTCCGCAATCCCGTGAAAGCCCTAGGGTGGATTTTCTGACTGCGACGACTTCTCACTTAAGGGTATAAAGGAGCGGTAAAACTGGGCTTTCTTTTCAACTTGCGTCATATTCTTCTACTACTTTTCTGTTTCCAGTGCATGTGACGCACCTTACCCCCAGTCTGGGGAAAGAAGATGGGTGATGATTAAAAATGAATATATATATATATATATATATATATATATATATATATATATATATATATATATATATATATATATATATATATATATATATATATATATATATATATATATACAACGAATTTTCCATCTCTTTAAACAACTTACTATTTCTCGTTGTTACTTCTCATCCAAATGTCGAATCATCTACTTAGGAGACTTCAATGTACACCACACTGAGTTGTAGTTTGTCTCCTACTGATACAGGAGGGAAGGAGGCCAAAACATTCAGCATTCTCAACGATCTGGAACAGCTGATTAAGGAACCTACACACATCACAGATAGTCCTAACCAATTCTTGAACACTTTTCATCTATACTTCACCACTTCTCTTTCTTGCTGTAAATACTCAATTTTCCTCCTATCGGTAACTCTGACCACAATCTTGTAGCTCTTAATTATAACACTTTCTTTCCAGCAGCTCCACCATGCCCTAAACGTACTTTCTGAGTACTTTAATTGGGTTAGTTAGGGAGGCATTGCGTCGCTTCTTTGCTAGCTACCCTTGGTATGAATCCTGTTTTGACTCGGAGGACGCTTCGGTGATTGCTGAAAAAGTAGAGGCCGTGATCTTCAAGGGAATGGGCAGGTTCATTCCATCTTCTACTAAATCTTTTCTCCTCATAATCCGTGGTTCGATGGCACCTGTTCTCGTGCTCTTCAGGATAGAGAGACAATGCCTATCGGAAATGGAAAAACTCTCATTCTCCTATCACTCTTGCTAATTTTCATTCAACTCGGAATCGTTGCAGGGATATTATTCGTCAGGCTAAGCGTGCTTTCATCAAAAGGAAGTGCGCTGACTTTCTTGGTTCTCTACTGATAAAAATTTCTGACCCCTTGCCAAAAACATCTCTAATAATTTCTGTATATCTGCCTTTCCTCCTCTTACTTGCTCTGATGGATCTACAGCAATACTCTTCCTGAAAAAGGCTGATCTCTTCAGCTTCGCCATCCCCTAATTCACCTGGACAATTCTGGTAACCCCCTCCCACTCCTTCTCTTCTTCAGGTATCCCATAGCTCCGCCTGTGATTTCACATGATCGGGTGCATGAGATCCTGAGATCTATTAACGTTAGGAAGGCTAGTGGCCCGGACGGCATTCTTCCTCGTGTTTTGAAGGAGTGTGCCTCCAAGCTGGCACCTGTCCACGTTCGACTCTATTCTCTTTGCCTTAATTTTAACACTTTCCCTCAGTGCTGGAAGCGCGCATATGTTCAAACGATCCCGAAGAAGGGTAGCCTCTCTGATCCTTCTAACTATCGTCCTATAGCTCTCACTTGTATTCTATTTAAAATCTTTGAAACTCTTCTTAACTCTCATTTCCTGGATCATCTGGAATCTCATTCCCTCCTTTCATATCAAGCAGTATGGTTTTTCGACGTTCGAGGTCAACTGGTGCCATTCTTTCCTATCTCACTGATTTATGGTCTTCTGCCCTTAGGGACTATGGGGAGTCATGTGTGGTGACGCTTGACATATCCAAAGCCTTTGACCGGATATGGCATGCGTCACTACTCTCTAAGCTTCCTTCCTTCGGGTTTCCTCCTTCTTTTTGCTCACTTTTGTCTAGTTTTCTCTCAGATCACTCCATATCGGAACTTGTTGATGGAGCGACCTTTCCTTTCCTGTTAACTGTGGTGTTCCTCAGGGTCTGTTTATCTCAACTTTATTCTTACTTTTCATTAACGATCTTCTAAGCTGCATCTAACTCTGTTCATTCTTATGCCGATGACTCAACTCTCCATTCTTCTACTCATTTTAAATCTGCCCTTTCCTTCTAGAGTTGCTTCTCGACTTCAGCTTTCCGATTCAATTCTTACCGATCTGGATGGGATTTCCCGGTGGGGTCACCACAACCTTGTGAAATTAAACTCTTAAAAAACTCAACTTCTTCACATCTTCCCCCTCAAAAACACCTTCCAACTTTCCTATCTTCTTCGACGGCTCTTCCGTCTCACCTGTGGACAACATAAACATTCTTGGTCTAAACATAAACAATAAACTATCTTTGAAACCTCACATCACAACGGTTGCTAAGGTAGGCTCAAAGAAGCTGGTAGCTCTGTTAAAGTTGCGGGAATTTTTATTCTCCAAACAGTTGCTCCAATTATATAAGGGTCTTATCGTCCTTGAATGGAGTACTGTTCCCACATTTCAGGGTTGGCATGAGTGGGCCCGACCCGAAAAAACCCACCCGGTTTTTTTCAAAAAGCCCATTTAAACATCGCTATTTTGCCCACTTGGGTTTTTCAAATTTTTTACGAATAATAGTATGTAAAAATTTTAAAACATAAATGAAAATATTAGAAATTATACTCTTTTACTTAGTGAAATGTTTATAAACTCATTTTAATTCATTTGTTGAAAGAAATATATATATATATATATATATATATATATATATATATATATATATATATATATATATATATATATATATATATATATATATATATATCTTTATCTTATATATATATATATATATATATATATATATATATATATATATATATATATATATATATTTCAAATATTTTTCAAAAAAATACACTTGAAAAAAAACACACTATTTTTCCCACTTGGGTTTTTAATTTTTTTAGAATAATTGCATGTAAAAATAGTAAAACAAAAATGAAAATATTAGAAGTTATACTCTTTTACTTAGTGAAATATTTATAAGCTCATTTTAATTCATTTGTTGAAAGAATATATATATATATATATATATATATATATATATATATATATATATATATATATATATATATATATATATATATATATATATATATATATATATATATATATATATATATATATATATAATATATATATAATAATATATATATATATATATATATATATATATATATATATATATATATATATGAGCCGTGTCCAAAAGTGGACCTGCTAGATTTCTTTGAGATGGTGAGGAGTAACCAGGTCTTAAGGTTTGTATCATTTCAACAAAGTACTTCAATTCAACACTTAAAAATGAGACGTTGTTAGCATAAAAAAAACTGATATTTTTTGGTCAAGAAATTCTTTTTGTGCAGTTGTCATTTTAATGGTATATTTAGACAAATTCTTTTGAGTTTTTGATGTGTCAGATACAGATAACCATGTTTTCATTGTTGAATGTCTTGCAGCCATCGAAAATTAGATGAATCCCTTTCTTCTACATCTGTAAGATCCATACTTTCAACGGTTGTATTAGCACTTGATTTACTAGATTTGCCAGAATATGACAAGCGCTTACAAGATTTTTTCAGATGCACTTTTATTCTTTCAATTTTATTGCTAATTGTATCACTGTAATATTTACATTTTACTTTGCTGGTGCCTTAGACATTCAGAACTTCAGTCCATTCATTTCCTAGTTTTCTTCTGGATCCAAGAGTCTTTGGCATTACTGTTATAATCAAACTTATAATAACTTAACAAAATTGAAAACAAACAATTAAATTAATATGAAATTGCAGTTATTGCTGAAAAGGAAAGGAAAAATGAAAAAACAAGTTCCGGGGTTTCGGGCTTTAGATGAAAAACCCGAAAAACCCCGGGCGCTTTTTCAAAAAAAGTGGGCTTTTTGCCAACCCTGCCACATTTGGGGTGGTTTTGAGTCTTAGGCTAAAAGATTAATAAACTGTCCCCTACTTTCTAACTCCCTTGACCCTATATCTCTGCGACGCGACGTTGGTGCTCTATCTCTTTACTATAGGTATTACAACGGCAGGTGCTCGAGGGAGTTGACTTCTTGCATTCAGCAACCATTGGGTCTCCCTCGTAGCACAAGGGGAGCCCTGATTTCTCAAGAATTCTGTGTGAATATTTTAAACTTCAGGCATGTTCGTTGTGGTGCCCCCTTCATTCCAACCACATCTCTTCTGTGGGACTCTCTGCTTTCATCTATTTTTCCTGGTGTATTTAATCTCTCTCTCTTCAAGTCCTCAGTAGTGATGGGTACGTAGGTCACCAAAATTTTTTTTTTTAAATCGTTTTATTTGTTTTTTTTTCTCAACTTTCGTTCTATAAATTTTTTAAC
>JABUQX010001429.1:52500-62500 GCA_015478945.1 Trachelipus rathkii
AAAATACAAAACATTTTTTATTTCTTTGCTAGTGTAAAAATTGTTATTTCAGTTATTATTATTATTATTATAATAATTATTATTATTATTATTATTATTATTATTATTATTATTATTATTATTATTATTATTATTATTATTATTATTATTTTTAAATATTACATATTATATATATTATATAAACTTTTTATAATATTTTGATACAGACGATTTGCCGTATTCCGCTGATTCTACTGTACTAACTTTCCTTTACTTTAATGATTACAACTTTTACCCCAAGGAGAACGTCCTTGTCTCTGCCTATAAAATATAGAGCTTTGGTGTATCAAGTTATTAGATGGTTAATTTTTTTCTTTCCTGACAATATATATTTTGATCAATCTGGCTAAAAATTACCCGTATTGAGATAGGTAAAATTCATCCTGTTGTATTTTCCAAATTTCTAACCTTTCGGACTCTTCTACAGATAAAAATTTGTGGCTTTTCGCCAGAAATACTTCTCATAATTAAAATTATTTTTGCTTAGCTGCTTTTTGATGGTACAATATCTCTCTATAAAAATTTTTAATTTCATTAGCCTTCTATTCTCATCTTATTCTATCATTGACGATATCGTACTCTTCCTGCAACTCCTCCTTATTTTAGGTGTACTATGCCTTTACCTGAGGTATAGGTACTCTAAGAGGACAAACAATAGCCCTTGTTTAACTCTAATCGCTACTCCTAATGACAAAACTTCTTCTCAATGTTGGAAGTAGAAATGTTTCTGGTTTGCTCAGATGATAAATAGATGTTATGATTCTTTAAACTATTGACCAACAGTTCTCTATTTAAAGTCTTTAGATTTATCTTCTCATCATAGATTCTGGAACCTCTGGGGTCTCATGCTTTTCTCTCTGGTTGAAAACATTATTTTGGAAGCTCTAGGTCATCGTGTTATTTTATTTTACATTGATGTTTGGTTTTCTGCCATAATGAATCATAGGGATACGTTCATTGTCGCGGTTGATATGCCCAAGACATTTGACAAGGCAGGGCATCGTCGCTGCTTTAAAAGCTCTCTTTCTTCCTCACACACCTACACTTTTCTTACTTGTCTCTAGATTCCTTTAAATTGTCTACATTGTAGAAAATGCGATCACTTATTCCTTTCCTGTGTTATCCCCAATGTTTTGTTCTCTCTTCCAACCTCTTTCTATCTTTCATTAACTCTTTTTACAGGTCATGTCGGCTGGCAAAATAGGTTTCGACTCATAATTCATCCTTAGATTATAGGGTTATAGCTCTTACGAAAGATGCGAAATGAAAGAAATATGACTTTTGTTAACTCAGAAAATTTAAAATTAAGTAAATCTACAAACAACAGCATGGTTCTCTATCCTTTTTTTTACCATTAATTCTGATTTACCATTTTCAAAACTATTTAAATCAACTAGTTTTTTCAATATGACCTCATGTGGAGTTAGACCAGAGGCCCGCACAAAGCTTGTCAGAAGAGATTGAGTGTGTTGCTAGACTTTACAGACCGGTACAGTAAATTTAAGAACAAGCACGGAAGTCGAAGAAGTGAACAGAAAAGATGAGAGTGTGGCAAACACCTTTCAAAGGAGGAGGGGTTTTGGGACTTGAGAGCTCAGAACAGTAATGTTCATTGTTATAACGATAGAGAAATGAAAATGAAACCATGACTTTTCAAAAGTCCTTTCAAGAAGAGCTATATGAGGTGGACCGCCATAGATTAGTGACTCATTTTATACAAGTGTGGACAATACACTATGCAGAACAATCAACTGAGACTACATGAAAATGTTCTGCAAAGAGCCATGGCCTCTTAAAACTCACACATTTAGTGAGATGAACAATGTGATTCTTCCAAGACAACGAGAAAGGAAAACTCCATGAATTTTAAGAACAAGGAAATATTTAAGTTGTGTTATTTCGAAGATATAGTTTTGGTGGAAGATTGAAGGAATGTGTTTTTGAGGTATTAAAAAATTTCTGCTTGCTCCGCTCCAAATAACTATACTCAAAAAGTAATCTAAGGTAACCCTAGTACTATCCTAGTGCAACATTCGCAGTCTTTAAAATTCCACTTTGATTAACATCACATTTTCTCCTTAAGACATCACCTCTTATTCTTAAACGAAACTCGCGTGTGTAAGCGTTCAAATAGCAAACCTTATTCTGTTCAATTTTACTATTTCTATCTTTAATTTTCAGCCAAAGTCAGTTGATGTGCGTATGTGAGCAACGACATTACCTGCCTCTCATTTGGAGAATTTCCAATTATTTACCTTATGTCTCAGGCTTTCTTGCCAATCTACTATGTACTAAGTTCATTTGTTCTTTCTTTTTGTCTGCTAACTCAGCTGATAATCCTAAATTCTTTGATTATACTTGAACTTTAAAATAGAAGGTATTCTCTCGTCTTCATTTTTTTTACATCATCATCCTTGGTGATTTCAATGTTTACCACCGTTAATGGTTTTCCTCTAATTCTGAAGATATAACTGGTTAATTCGCCAAGCCATTTCTCAATTCACAAAAAAAAATCTCGAAATGATGGAGCAGCTCCTTACCTACGATTATCCCTGATCGTCTTAGAGATAAACCAAAAATAATAGATATTTTCTAATCTTCCAACTCATCACCTACCACTGTAAAACTTTTTCCACCTCGGGGTTCCTCCGATCACTGCATCATGTTCTATTTCTCCTATGGTCCTCTTCTTAAACGAGATGCTGCTAACTAGCTGGACTTGCGATCGAGCTTCAATGATTTTCTGTGGAATGGTTATTGCTTCAGTTGGAGGGGTCACTTAGGGTGCGTAGACAGCATGGGCGAAACGATTTTCATTGGCAGTTTCTTTCCCTTCATCTAAATTTAAAAAAAAAAAACTTGGTTCAATTGCTTATTTTCGCACTATACGTAACAGGGTCGTTGCCTTCGTTAAGGAATTACAGTGAACTTCAAGCTCCATAAACTCACATTCGTCCAAAATTTATTCTCTTAACAGATAATATCTCTTTTCTTCTTATAAAATGCAATAGTCTTTCTAAATCACCTTCATCACATTTTTTCTAACATTTCGCAAAAAAATAAAATAAAATGGCAATAACTTTGTTCCTCTCTGTTTACCCTTCTTTAGTTTCTTCCAGCGTCATAACTACTTTTAAATATTTGCTAATGCTAACCTCTTCCCTCAAACTTTTGCATCTAATTCCATTCTTACGATTCAGGAGCTTTCTCTCATTCTCCACCTACATCCGACGAACATATGCATGAAATTGTAATTTCTTCAATAGATATTTTTTCTATCGCTGAGCTTAACACTTACAGTAGAAAGCATATGGTTCTGACGGTATTCCTGTGGTTCTTCAAATTTGCGTTTTAGAGCTTGCACCTTATCTTGGTAAACTGTTAAGCCTCGGACAAGATACTTCGACCTTTTTTTCCTGCTGGAAATGTGCGTTTATTCAATCTGTGCTGAAAAATGGAGCCCCTCTTATCCCTTTACCTATCGTATAATCACTTTAACATCTTTCTTCCCAAAGATTTTGAGTCTCTCTTTAACAGGAAGTTTAAAAAAAATTTGTTATCTCTGATTACCTGTATGGCTTCTCTCCGACTCTTGAACCTCTGATCTAATTCATTTGCTGTAACGCTAGACATTTAGAGTAAGACACAAAATTTTGATTTCTAAGCATCCCTTTCGGTATATATCTATCCATTTCAATATAACCCACTCTCTGATTTTCTTTCCGGTCGTTCTAAACTCTAAAGTATCAGTTGTAAGCGGTCACCATTCATTCTTTAAATCCAAAGTGTTCTGCCCTATCCCAACTTTTTTTTCTTACTTTCATTAATGACCAATTTGTCACTTCACCACTTATCACCTCTTACATAACCTACATAAGTATTACATAAGTATTTGTTTCTCCTAAAATTCATTAAAAAAAGAAATTCATAAAATTTTAAGGTTTGGGAACCCAGTTATCTATGTTATAAAAATAACAAGTAACTTTCATTCCTTTATCATTTTTAATGGTGGGAATAAACTCTTATCTAAGATATATCTTTTATTAAACAAGCAGACAGAAGAGAACCATTTGAATTACTATAAACACCTATATATATATATATATATATATATATATATATATATATATATATATATATATATATATATATATATATATATATAATTTATATATATATATATATATATATATATATATATATATATATATATATATATATATATATATATATATATATATATATATATATATATATATATATATATATTTATATAAAATATATAAGAAAACAACAAATTTCACACAAGCGTTTATAGGAAACCAACATTCAAAGAAATAAAAACTAAATTCAATTCATTTATTCCGCATGTTCATAAAATTAATTTACTTAAAACGTTTTCGATAGAGCATTCAAGATCTCTACATTAAGCTTTCGGATGAGTTGGACTTCCCTAAAGACGCTATTTCTAAAGAATGGATTCACAGGTTTTATCATTGACAACATATTTAGGAAACAACTTTCGTTAAAAAATTTCCTTAAATATTCTGCACTAAATTAACTGTACCTAAAGAAATTCTGTACATATGAAATTACCTTTTATAGGGAGAGTGAGTTGTGAAATTGAACGCAGAATTAAAGAATTTTAAATCAAATTACCCCAGTTCAACTTCAGATTAGCTTTTTCAAATGAAAATAAAATTAGGAAAATTCTTCAAAGTTAAAGATAAACTTCCTTTACCCTTTATGTTCATCAGTGATATACAAATACAAAGTGCGGTGACTGTGATGCCTACATAGGAAAGACTACTCGTAGTCTTTCTATTCACATTGCTGAACATAAATGTATCTCCTATAGAACTTTGGAACATTTGCCATCCCCTTATTCTGCGATCAATTCATTCTCTTCAGAAAAATCATCCTATACAAGATAAATTTCAATATTTTAGACTTTTGGAAGAACCTGACCTCCATTCTTTAGAATCCTTATATATTTGGCACCACATGCTCCAAAGCTGAATGAAAAATTTACAAACTGAAAATATTTTTAATATTAGTAGAGTTTTGTCAACTCGTGATACTTTTCATATACAATGGAAAATATTCATTTTCTTTTATTTATTTATCTAAATATATATGTAATTTTTAAGCATTATTTATTTAAAATTTTGTTATATTATTCATTATAGTCCAAACCTTGATAATGGGTAGACGTGTAATTCACTGAAACTAGTCGGTATAATAAAATGTTTAGATTTGTTTTGGTCATTTTAGCCATTATATATATATATATATATATATATATATATATATATATATATATATATATATATATATATATATATAAAAATCGATATGGCGTATGAATCCCGATTCCGATCCCTCTTGCGAATCCTAGGAAGCAACCTAATTAATTGAATCTATCTCTCTATCTCTCTCTCTCTCTCTCTCTCTCTCTCTCTCTCTATCTCTCTCTCTCTCTCTCTCTCTCTATATATATATATATATATATATATATATATATATATATATATATATATATATATATATATATATATATATATATATATATATATATATATATATATATATATTGTAAAAGAATGGAAAGAGAGCTAGCCAGATATAACAGAACATTAGAAATAAAAATGAACAAATAGGCTCAGAATCCCCACAAAAGACAAACTTATCAACATGAGGACCGTTAGGCTAGATTATGTTAGATTGTTAGGGTGGTAGCCTCTATCGAGATCCCTTGTCACTACGATCTTAAAAAGATCTTTCGTGACGTGCCCTTCTCTATGTTGAAATTCTAATCCAACTTGGGGTTCAGAAGAAACCCAAGGATTGTTCTAGGAAACTAATTTTTGATATTGTCGAGCTTTAGTGTAGCCATTTGCTAACACCAATATCTTCGCAAGCATATTACTTCTCAATCACATATAGAATGTACTATGCCGTCTCTGCAGCAGAACCGACATCAGCCACCCTCAAATTTTCCTTTTTTTGTGATGGTATCTGAATGGTCCGTGACCAGTCAGAAGTCCAGTTAAGAGTCTTATTCAAACTTACTAAGAATAAACATTTCTTTTGTTTTTCTCGGAGAAGGCCCGATCAGACTTTTTGCTTATCTGAAATCTGAGATACGTGTCTAATAGTCGTTCATGACTTGATGTTTCCATTTTCTTATCCTTTTTCATATGTCATTTTTTAAAAGAGTTCGAAAGGCTCAGTCTCTTTCCTATCGAGGCGATCTGCCACTTCCTTATCTGTAACAACCTGATGACCAGGCACCCATGTTAAAGTAACTTTGCTATGTACAGCCAGATGCTTGAGGATGGAAGATATTCCCAGATCAGCATTGATTCAAAAAAAAATCTGAACAATATGAGTTTAGAGCTTTTATAGCTGCCAGACTGTCTGCTGCCAAAGCAATTTTTGCTCCGCGCATCCCTTTATTTAGATTCACCCAGGCACATCCCATAATAGCATGAACTTTAGCTTGAAAGATGGTGAGAGTTGCTACCACGGCAATATCGCGTCAGCAGTTGGGTCCAACCAGGCCAGGACCAACCTCACCATCCATCAGCGATCCATCTCTGAACCATGCAGCAGTTCCTGGATTAAATTTTTTCATGTTTGACGTTCCATAAGAAGTATTTGTACCTCTTTCCAAAGCATCTATGTATAGGTATCATATTCGAGACTATCATTGCAAAATATATTTCTGGTACATTTTCAAGGATGTGAACATGCTTAAGACCCGAGAACCACACAAGCATACTAAAATATTCAAGGTCCATAAAAGTAATAAGTTCCAATGCCCATAAAAGCAAAATAAACCAATGAAATGATACCTAAATGGATAACTTATAAGTCTTGCATTATTCGTATATTTTCAATAAATACTAGAATTATCTAATAAAGGCTTTATTCTAAAGCTCATTTACAAAATTTTCTGCTATTCATGTAAATGATGGACTCGAGATGATCTTAAACATATGAAACTTGTATTACAATTCAAAGAAATTTTCTTATTCTCAACTAACTTTATTTTTGCAATTTGTATTTTCAAATATAATCTTATATGATAAGAAACGCATCACAAGTAAGTATATGTATAATTTTGCTTATTATTTCTTTTTCTTCGTTGAACGATTCGGTTTAATTTCTTTTTCTTATCAAAAGCCTGGTAGCACGCATTAGAAACTAAATTTTATAGTTTAGCTTGTTTCATTTAAATAGAGAGAGCACGGTGAAAAATTGTCTAGTAATCAGATTAATTCTCAAATTTAACGTAGCTGGAATACCACCACTATATTTATTATTTTCACCTTGTATGATCCTTTTGACTAGTTGTTCTTTCTTTCCTATACTAATCTATTAATTTCTTTAGTTTTATTCTTTGAAGATCCAAAATAATCTATTCAATTTAAATATTATATTATTTTTCTTCCATATTTAATATTTCATTTAAGAAATGGTTTACTTGTATGCTTTGCTAAGTTAATATCTTATTTTAACAACTTCATTATTAGTTTCTTGCAATCTTGAATCATCTGCCAGTTTATGCATTAACTAAACAAATTAGAAATCTCTAGCACTTGGTGGTTTATCCATTTGGCACTTCATTCATACTGTAGGTATTCTCCGCGTACTTTCGAACCCACACATTATATAGATTTTCCAGAAGGACCTCCTGTTTTATTTCTTCAAACACAACAACCATTATTTATTCAATCAAAAGCTCTTTGAACAACTATTAGAAAAATTGGTCGACCACAAATGTAGACTCAGAAAAACAAGAAGGAAGGCTTCCAAAATTATCTCCTCGTCTATTAGTAGTTTCATTATCACTTGGGAGTTATCGACCTCCGATGATGGGGTTTGTGCAGTCATGGAAATGTTGACTTCTTCTGGTCCTTAGTATTTTGTCTTCATTAATATCTACAATATTCTCTGTCTTTAATTTAAGTTCTGTTCTGTTGAACACCACCTTTCTTCCTCTAAGCCTCACGTATTGTTATAAAATGAAACTCGGGGGTCTGGGAGCTACTACAGCAAACCCTACTATGTTTCCTTTTACTGTCTCTATTCTAAATATTTCATCCAAAGGCGCATTCTGTTCATATGTGAGCAACGTCGTTGTCAGTTCTAGTGTTTCCAATTTGAGATCTTCCGAATGTTCCCTATCAAATGTCCTAGGATTTCTTGCATTAATTTATTTCATAACGCTGCTGCTGACTATCCTAAATACTTTGACTATTTAAACTCCCAAATAGTGACATTTTCTCTTCTTCCCCTTTCTCTAAAATAATTGTTTTAGATAATTTCAATGGTCATCACCACCAATGGTTATCTTCTATCTAGTTCACAAGATTCATATAGTAAACCCACCTTCCATTTCTTTATTCACAATAGCCTTGAGCAGAGGGTGCAGTTCCCTAATTAAATCACTGGTCGTCGTGGAGATGAACTCAATATATTACACATTTTCTTTGCTATCAATCCTTCTTCTTATTCTGTTAAACTATATCCACCTTTGGGTTCCGATCATCTTCTTTTCTCTGCATTCTATTCTATTTAATCAAAGTTTCTGCAAGGCTCCTCCCTTTCTAAAGGAAAGGAACTGTTCTTGGCACTTCGGTGCTGACAACCGGTCGGACTTATGGTCGTTTTTCTTTGAGCTTTCTTTGAATGATTATTGCTTCGGTGGTATGGATCCCTTGGAGTATACACAGAGCGCTTAAGCGATGTATTTTTATTTGGCATGGAGGAATAAATTTCATTCTCTTTTCTTCAAATAAAATTCATAATTTTTGGATTAACTCTGCTTGTTCTCGTTCCATTTGTCGCGAGGACGTTGCCTTCAGGAATCTAATTCTCCTTTTATTTCCTTTCAGAGTAGTGTTAAACCTGTTCTCCATATCACCATACACTCCTTTTTCAGTAAAAATATAACAATCCTCCTGGTTTACCCTCTTTCCCTTCTCTTGTTTCTTCAGACGGAACCACTATTGTCTTACTTTTGTTTATAAAGCTGAGCACTTCGCTCAAACCATTTCCTCTAAATCCACTTCAAATAATTTCGGAGCTATTTCTCCTTCTGCACCTTCTAATATTGTAATGTCTAATATTGTAATTTCTTCAATGCAAGAGATTTTTTTCTCTCTGAACTTAACATAAGAAAGAGTTTTCTTGACCTTGTTCTTTCTGAGTTTCTTAAAATTTCACCCAGACTTGGTAAACTACTTCGTCTCTGCCCTTCAACTCCAAACTTTCCTTCCAACTGAAAGCCAGCACTCATTCAGCTTGTGCCGGAAAAGGGAAACCAATTATTATTTATTTAACTGCGGACATATCGCTTCAACAAAGTTTTTTTTAATCTATCCGCAATCAAAGGATTTGGAAAAGTTTTAAATCTTCTCTAACTTAAACGCAAATTGCCAGTATGACTTCTGTAAGAACCGCTATTCTAGAGATATTCTTTCCATTGTCATTGTTTGTAGATTATGACTATTTTTTTACACGTTTTCACCACTCACGGGAAAGGCCCTTTTCAAGGAGGGTAAAAGTCTAATTTTAAAAACTAAAGTAGTCAGTGATTTAATAGTAGAAATTAAAAGTTCGTAACAAATAGAACAGCTTTTAGAAATATATATATATATATATATATAGCAGCAGCAGCAGCAGCATATATATATATATATATATAGTATATATATATATATATATATATATATATATATATATATATATATATATATATATATATATATATATATATATATATATATATATATATATATCCTTATGAATTTCATGGTGCAGAGAATTTATTTATTATTTTTTCATATATTGTTATTATATGATATTAACAATAAATTTCAGTGGGAATAAACAAGATCAAAAATTTTTAAATATAAAAGAAAATTAATTATATAATATCGCACTTTTTTAC
>JABUQX010001429.1:75000-79493 GCA_015478945.1 Trachelipus rathkii
TATATATATATATATATATATATATATATTATATATATATATATATATATATATATATATATATATATATATATATATATATATATATATATATATATATATATATATATATACATATGTGTATATATATATATATATATATATATATATATATATATATATATATAAATATATATATATATATATATATATATATATATATATATATATATATATATATATATATATATATATATATATATATATATATATATATATATATATATATATTACGGATTGCCAACACTCACGGTCAGGGACCAATTCAAGGAGGGGCGAGAAAATAATAATAAAAAATAATGAAAATACCCAGAGATATTTCAGTCTTCTTAATCAGTCTTCGACTTCTTTTTGTTTTCTTCTTCTTCGAAATGTTTTCCTCTTCATTCATGATCTTCGAAGAATCTAAATTAACAAACTGATTAGCAGAAGTTCCTTATACCTCTCCCTCTTCTTCGTGTTTATATATATATATATATATATATTACAGAGGTGGGCATCGTTACTCAAAAAAGTAGTTCCGTTATCGTTACTCCGTTACTCGGAAAAAGTAGTTGCGTTATCGTTATTCCGTTTCTTTGAAAGGAAAAGTAACGAAGTGCCGTTACTCCGTTACTCCGTTACTTTTAGCTTTTCAAAATAACATTAATTACGGTATCTTAAGCAATTTATTGGTTTGTGTATATTAAATTTTCAACATTATCATTATTATTAAAAAACATACCCTCATGTAAGACCCTAGCGCACTCAGGACTCCCTTTGCATCCACCAACGATTTAATTGCACTAGCCACCTTCCTGCCATTCACAACTTTCCTACTACACTCTGCATCATCCGTTTCCTTTTCATCCAACATATATACTAAATTTTTAAGCCCAGACACTTGTTCCAGCGTCTCACCATCTAACATAACTTCACACCGAGGACTGTCCTCTCACTTACAACCATAACCTTACTCTTATCTACGCTTACATTCAAACCCCTCCTTTACACACCCTGACAAATCTCTACCAATCCTCTCAAACCTTCTTCAGATTCACCACACCAAACCAAATCATCCGCATATAATAGGTAGGGCATCCTCCACTCTCTTCCATACTCCATCATTCTAACCGAGATTGTGGAGTCGGAGTCGGAAAATTTTGAAACGACTACACAACCCTGATTCTAACACCATCCCCTGCCATCACACCTATAATTCTTTCATAACCCCATCCATACACAAATTGAATAACCAAGAAGACATAGCACACCCCTGCCTCACTCCGCTATTAATATTAAAAGAACACTTTCAACTCCATATATTCTTACACATGCTTTACTATCGTCATATATACTTTTGATTCCATTCAGAAGCTACCACCAACCCCAATATATCAATAACACCTGCCATAGAGCTTCCGTATTAATCATTTCATACGCCTGTTTGCAAATACAAAAACTAAATACAATTTATTCTTCTCCTCCCCCATTTTCTCAATCCTTTTTATCAATGTAAAGATTTGATCCACACATCCTCTACCACTTCTTAAGCCACCTTGTTCTTCACAATCAGTCCTTCGGTTACTCGACGCATTCTTTTGACCAAAATATAAGTATATATCTTCCCTACTAAACTTAATAAACTAATTTCCCTATAATTTCTACAGTTACCCTTATCTCATTTACCCTTATATAAGGGTATTATGTTCTCCTCCAATCCTCGGAACTATATCTTTATAAACATTTTGTTACACAACTTCCAAATCCAATCAATACCATTTTGCCTCTGTTCTGATCATTTCACTTGTAATTTCATCTATACCTGTAGATTTACCATTCTTCAACTTTCTCGCTCTACACATTACCTCCTCCTTACTAATGACTTCATGCCCAAAATACCTATTCCTTGCACCATCAAACCCACACACATTCACTATCACCTCTTCATTACTGCCAATGTTATGAAGATTTTCGAAGTGTTCCCACTACACTCTCGTCACATTCATCTCATCAGTTACGAAAGCACCATCCCTATTCATTATTCTATGCAAATTCCCCTTATTTTTTTTATATATCTGCATAAATATATATATATGATATATATATATATATATATATATATATATATATATATATATATATATATATAATATATATATATATATATATATATATATATATATATATATATTAGGGATGTGCCGAATAGTGAAAAAGCCGAATACCGAATACCGAATATTCGGCTAAAAGTTTCGGCCGAATAATCACTTCGCTATTCGGCCGAATAGTTATTTCAAAGTTCGGTCATCCATTTAGGGAAAATAAAGAAAACTTACACTGGTCAACAAAAAAAGGTGAAATTTTTCTTGGATGGACTTTTGTAGCAGATATATAGCAATTCGGAGGTGCTGATTCCATATATATTCTCGGATTTGCTGTATCACATCCCGTTTTCATGCAATCATGGATCCCTATTTTTGCATATTCCCTAGGAATGACAAAATTCAATGTGCGCACTACGTAGGCTGTATAGACGTTACCTTCCGCATATATCTACAGTAGTAGCAAAGTTTACTGCGGTCGATATTCGGGAAGCATGTGGTAACTTTAGTACGTCTACATGGTGCCAATGACCTGGATGATGTCTATCATCCATCCGAAATACAGTCGGATGGTCCGTCATTGTTCACCCAGGGTGAACTGAACGATCTTGTATGAGAGTTGTATTTGCCGAAGTTGTCCTGAGCTGTTGGCTTCGAGGTTGCATGAAAAATGACTACTGGACCATGGCACAAGAGTAACATTTTATTGTAACAGAGAAGCAGAGCTGCGGAGGCTCTTCCAGTCAGATGGTAACCTTGTGTATTGCAGGGAAGTTGCAGGCCTACTACTCGCTATGGGACTCCCAGCATACGATGCAGGGGAGTGGCGACTGTTTATTGACACTTCCAAGAGCAGTTTAAAGTGTGTGTTGTTACACAACGGCAACAGGTATGCTTCGGTTCCAGTAGGGTACTCGGTACGGATGAGAGAGGAGTATGCAAAAATCAAGACAGTTTGGAGAGGCTACAATATCAGGTACATGGATGGTAAATATGCGTCGACCTCAAAATGGTAAACATTTTGCTCGGTCAGCAAGCAGGTTTCACCAAATATCCCTGCTTCCTGTGCTATTGGGACAGCCGGGCGGCAAAGGATCACTGGACCAAAAGAGAATGGCCACCGAGGGAAACCTTGACGCCAGGTGACAGGAACATCGTACGTGAACCACTTGTACAGAGAGAAAACATCATCTTACCTCCACTACACATAAAAATTGGTTTGATGAAAATTTGTGAAGGCCCTGGACCATGATGGTGAATGCTTCCGCTATATATGCTCAACGTTTCCTGGTCTGAGTGACGAGAAGAAAAGAGCTGGGATATTTGATGGCCCACAAATACGGACACTCCTCCGTGATGCTGCCTTTGCTACAACAATGACTGTGTTAGAGGCAAGAGCGTGGATTTCTTTTTCAGATGTAGCACAGAATTTTCTGGGGAACAGGAAAGCCGAGAACCACTAACATTGTACAGGAACTGCTAGACAGTTTTCATTCTCATGGATGTAGAATGAGTATAAAGTTGCACTACTTACATTCTCACCTAAGAAAATTTCCGGATAACCTAGGCGATGTTAGTGATGAGCAGGGTGAACGCTTCCATCAAGATCTAAAGTTCATGGAAGGACGTTACCAGGGCAAGTGGGATATCAATATGATGGCCGACTATTGTTGGAGCTTGATAAGGGATATTCCAGACGCTATGCACAGTAGATCGTCTACGAAGAGAAAGTTACTACCATCGTAGGTATGTTTACATTAACTAAACCTATTCCTTCTATTACATTCATTGTTGTCCCATATTACTCTTTATTCATAGTTGTATTATATGTTTAACATATATCTATCAAAGACATGTATCATATCATTGCGATTTGTTTCTCTCCCTTCATATATCCAATATATATATATATATATATATATATATATATATATATATATATATATATATATATATATATATATATATATATATATATATATATATATATATATATATATATATATATATATATATATATATATATATATATATATATAATCCCAATAATTGTGATAGACCCTCTTGAAAAAGGTAAAATCATAAAATTTTACAAATCTGTGTTACACACAATATCTCACAAATGCGATGTGATATGCAAAAACCGATATTTTTGAAATCAGCACATCAATAATCAATTGCAAGACCCCGTCCTTAAGAAATTTCATGTTTACAGTGTTATATGCCAGTACAAACAAAAAGTAAAATGAATTATTTTCTTACCTATAGCAAACTATTTACATATTAAAAATAATTAAATGAAATTAAATTTTTTCGTATTTAAAGATATTAAACTAAACTTCATTTTAATAAGCTCTAAGGTTAAAATGA
>JABUQX010001430.1:5000-7500 GCA_015478945.1 Trachelipus rathkii
TAACTGAGAAGAAGAAAAAATCTCGCAGTCCCTAAACAGAACTCCCAGTTTCTTTGAGGCCGCCCTAACAACCGTTGTGATGTGAGGTTTCCAAGACATTTTTTTGTTTATGTTAAGGCCAAGGATGTTTATATTGTCAACAGGAGAGACGAGAGAACCGTCGAAAGAGATAGGAAAGTTGAAAGGTGTTTTAGAGAGGGAGATTTGTAGAAGTTGAGTTTTTAAAGAATTAAATTTCACAAGGTTGAGACGACCCCACCCGGAAATTCTATCCAGATCAGCGAGAATAGAATCGGAAGATTAAGACGAGAGGCAATTCTAGGAAAAAGGGAGCAGATTTGAAATGAGTTGAAGAATGAAGGGTCGAGTCATCAGCATACGAGTGGATAGAGTTAGATGTGCTGGTGAGATCATTAATGAAAAGTAAGAATAAAGTAGGAGATAAGACAGAACCCTGAGGAACACCACAATTGACAGAAAAAGAAGAAGAAGTCGCCCCGTCAACAACAGCCGATTTGAAAGAAAGCTAGACATAAGTAAGCAAAGAGAAGGAGGAAACCCAAAGGAGGGGAGCTTGGAGAGCAGTGACGCGTGCCATACCCGGTCAAATGCTTTGGATATGTCAAGCGCCACCACGCAAGTCTCCCCGTAGTTCCTAAGGGCGGAAAACCATAAATCAGTAAGATAGGAAGTATATCGCCAGTAGACCTCGAGCGCCGAAAGCCGTACTGGCGATCGGAAAGAAGTGAATGAGATTCCAGATGATCTAAGAAATGAGAGTTGAGAAGGGTTTCAAAGATCTTAGATAGAATACAAGTGAGAGCTATAGGGCGATAGTTAGAAGGATCAGAGCGGCTTCCTTTTTTCGGAACCGGCTGGACATGTGCGTGCTTCCAACACTGAGGGAAAGTGTTAGTATTGAGACATAGAGAATATAGTTGAACGAGGGAAGGGGCCATCACGGAGGCTTTGCCTCCCTCAAAACACAGGTAGGAGTGCCATCCGGGCCACCCGCCTTCCTAACGTTCATAGATTTCAGGAGCCCATGCACCCGATCAAATGTAATCACAGGCAAAGGCATAGGACACCTGAGAGGAGAAGGAGTAGGAGGAGAGATGCCAGAATCGTCCAGAGTTGAGTTGAGGAAAGTAGAAGACCAAAGGGTGGCCTTTTCAGTTGGATAGTTAACAACAGAACCATAAGATCCGGAATAAGGAGGAAGAACGGATTTACGAAGTTGTTAAGAGATGTTTTTGCAAGAGGCCAGAAAGATTTTTCAGTAGGAGAGCCTAGGAGGTTAGCGCACTTTCGTTTGATGAAAGCCTGCTTTGCTCGTCGAAGAGTATCCCTGCATCGATTTCTAGCTGAATGAAAATTAGCAAGAGTGATAGGAGAACGAGAAATTTTTCCTCCCCGTGCACTGTCTAGCCTGAATGGCTAGAGAACAAGCACGATCGAACCATAGGATTATGAGGAGAGAAAGATTTAGTCGAAGAAGGAATGAACTTGCTCAGCCCATCAACGATTACAGCTTCCACCTTATCGGCAGTGAAGCGTCACCAGAGTGAAAGCAGTCATTCCAATTATATTTAGCGTAAAGCAACGCAATGGCCCCCAATCGGCCCGATCAAAGTGCCAAAAAATGCGTAGGGCAGGATGGAGCTGTTGGAGAGAGAAAGTATTAAAATTAAGAAATATAAGGTTGTGGTCAGATTTACCAATAGGAGCGAAAGTGTTGTATTTATAGAGAGAAGGACTAGTGGTGAAACATAGGTCAAGTGTGTTCAAGAATTGGTTGGGACGATCCGGAATGTGTTTGGGTTCTTTAATTAGTTGCTCCAGATCGTTAAGAATGCTGAATGATTCGGCCTCCTTCCCACCTAAGGGTCAGTATGAGAGGACTAACCATTCCAGTGTTGTGTACATTGAAATCCCCCAAATAGAGAGGACCTCAGTATTTGGATGAGAAGATATAACAGTCTCGTGAGAAGTAGAAAGATATTCAAAAAAGGTGTGAAAATCTGTTCTGTTAGGAGAACAGTAGCAGAAGCACAAGATTATTATAGTAGAAGGAAGAAAGATTTTAAGCCACAGAACATCGAAGTTAGGAGATTCGAGATTCTCGAGACGTGTTACAGGAGTGTTTATGTTTACATAGGCACATACTCCACCCTTCAGACGGAAATTATGAAATAAGTTATAGTTGGACATATTAAACGAGTTAGAGGATGAATTCCTAGCCATCTGGGTCTCAGACAGGAGCAAAAGGTTAGGGTTAGAGTTAGAGAGGTGGTATTCCACGGATGTAGAGTTAGATTGCAAGCCACGGATGTTAGTAAAGTCGATAGTAAGCCCGCGCCTGTGCAAACCTGCCATCATACAGCCTGCAGATACAACCCACCACAGAAAAAACACAGACAAAAACAAATAGACAAAGAAACAAAACAAAATAAAAAAAACAAACGTGAATCAGGTTAAAATTATACACATACTAAAAAAT
>JABUQX010001430.1:12500-15000 GCA_015478945.1 Trachelipus rathkii
TTTTTGATTTAAACAAACTTAGATAATAGAAATATCGTATAAACTCATAACAAAAAATAAATAAAACTAATAATTTTAAAATGTTACAAAAGTTAATGTGTATTGCCATTTATTATTTAAAGATGCTTAAAAAATTAGACATTTTATTATATTTTACAATTATCACTGGTTTGTGTTGTCTTAAGAGCAATGATTCTCCGAGGCACAATTCATAAAAATAATTTTTTTATTATTATGGTGGAGAAGCGTTTTTTTAAAGTTGTTATGGGGATTATTGTGGTGCTCTTCTTTAAAATGTTGGAATACTTTACTCGGCTTATAGTTATAATGTCTCGAAAACTCATATCCCTCATCTTACTACTCAACTTAATCTTCTACACAACTAGAGAGAGAGAGAGAGAGAGAGAGAGAGAGAGAGAGAGAGAGAGAGAGAAGGAGAGAGAGAGAAGAGAAGAAAGAGGAGAGAGAGGAGAGAGAGAGAGAGAGAGAGAGAGAGAAGAGAGAGAGAGAGAGAGAGAGAGAGAGAGAGAGAGAGAGAGAGAGAGAGAGAGAGAGAGAGAGAGAGAGAGAGAGATCTTCTTCGTAAACACACAATTCAAACGTTTATCTGTCCTTAATATTGTAAATGTTTCTTTTTTTTCATGATCTTAATTGGAAGGAATCCCATTATTTCTCTTTCTAAACAAGCTTCTAGGAGGTTGGTGGGTGTTCTGAGGAACTTTCGGAATTTCCTCACGCCACTTCAGTTGCTTGTCCCTTTGAACTGCGCCCCTGATGGGTATGTCTCGCACATTTAAGGTGGTTCCACTCGCACAGTTGTCATTTAAAAGGTGGAGTCTAGGGTTTTTCGTCTTATCATCCTTCATACTCTCATTAACTTTCTCCATTTCTCCAGTCTTTTTCTACCCGTTGAATTGTTGTCTCACTTTCTTTAAACTATCGTTTTTACAATGCTCGACTTTCTTTTCTTCCTTCTTTCTTTCTTCTTTTCTGCTCTTCTGAACTCTCCAGTAGCACTCCTCTTCCAATGATAAGGGCTCGTGCCTACACAATCTCATCCTTTCTTTGTCTACCTCTCTGATCAAATACTTAACTGCTATGATCAATCTTCAATGTGCTACTCATTAAGTCTGGAAGACACTTTATAACTATCTATTTCGGACATGTGGCCTTTAACTTTATCTAGGAATTTACCAAAATCTGGTGTAATTTAGTGGATTCATTTTATAAAAGGAGATATATATATATATATATATATATATATATATATATATATATATATATATATATATATATATATATATATATATATATATTATATATATATATATATATATATATATATATATATATATATATATATATATATATATAATATATATATATATATATATATATATATATATATATATATATACTATATACTTTACTATATATATATATATATATATATATATATATATATAAAACTTACATTCTAATGGCGTTTTATTTGACTTTGTCAATGGTGTGTGTATGTGTGTGTGACGTAACAGCAGTATCAGCAGATGTGTGGCTTAGCAGACATAACATGTGTGCGCTTAGGTGCTTGTAGATATATGTGCGTGTTGTAGGTGTGTGTGCATTTGTGTGATTAGAGATTAGAATATTAATTAACCATTTATTGGAATAAAAAAAAAACAAAGCTTGAATTTTTCGAAGTTTCAATTAATATCAGTGATAAGAAATTTACATTAAAATTGTTGAATATATATTTTTTTTATGTGCACGTAAATGTTTATGTGAATGTCATATGTGATTTTTTTTTTTTTGTGCGCGTATTTATGTCCTTACAATGTACACTGTAAATAAATAACAATACCTTGAAAGTAAGAAATGAAATTTTAACCAAAATCTACTTATTATTAACGAAGAGAAAAGAGAAACGAATTTTCTAGGAATTTATTGAACATATTTTAAAGGTAAATTTAAAATTAGTTAATAATTGATGGGGGAGGGGGAGAAGGAGGTGGAGCGGGAGGGGAGAGGGAGGGGGAGGGGGTAGGGGAACTTAGTAGGAGAACAAAAGAATTGAAGATCGATAAAGTAAATAAATGATTGACAAATATTATCTGAAACAATAATATACATAAAGTAGTGTAAATAAATAAAATTCATTTAAGTGAAATTAAAAAAATATTTTTCATCTAACATTCAAATTTACACTCGGTATTTATATGCGTGTTTATACATACATAGTTTCACATTAATGTTGCATTTGCTTGATAATGTCCAAGAAAATTATGCTACCAGATAGTAATTGTTTAATAAAATTTAATTAGCATGAGAATCTAACGTTAGCAATATTTCTTTAAATGAGATGCAGGAAATTTTTTTAAGCTGATTTTGTCATTGTTCAGCAAAGAACTGTTCAAACAAAGATGTTTATGGAATACTTATATATTGAAACTCCTATAATGAGCGCAAGCACAGGCTTTTAATTAACGTATTTGAAAGAAAG
>JABUQX010001431.1:0-40398 GCA_015478945.1 Trachelipus rathkii
TTATAGAATAGTCCGCAAGATCCTGAACTAATCCGTCTAGCCTACGATTGTTGCAAGTTTGCTTCTATCGTAAAACTTGTAACATTCGCGTTGGACAACTTTCCAGACGCTTTTTCTCTTCGTTTTTAAAATTAGTGTCCAGTTTATAAAATCAGGAATGGAGAATCTACGAGTTTAACTTTTCTTTTATCACTTTTTTCATGTAAATAAAAGTAATAATTTTGGCTACAGTATAGTTTTTTTTTTTTCTTAAACTACTTTTTTTTTAAATATAATCAAAAATAATAAAATTCAAATGTAAAAACTTATCTATAGAGCTTATAATCTAAATCTCGAAAAGGAAAAATTTGGATAATAAAATGCAAAGAAACTAAAAGGTGAAAGAATGTAATTGGTTTAAGAAAATTACAAAATGAAAGAACTAAATTGATGTAGATAAACTAAAATACAGTAAGAGAAATAGAACGATTTTATATTAACTAATTTGTGTAAGAAAATGTCAATACTTACATAAAATTTGAAAGGTTTTGGCATCTGGAAGTCTATTACAACTGTAAGCCTATGCATTAGTTTTGTGTATTTTGTCCAAAACGTGTAATTGTTTAGAACATTATATATAAACAAAATTAAATTTGTTAAAAATCTAGAATTTGAAAATTTCAAACTACACAAAAATTGGTCTCACAATGAATATAAAAAAAAAATTATTAATCAGCATATTATGTTGACATATTAAATTCGTCAAAATAATTGTCAAATAATAAAAATTAATTACCTTATATGAAATATAAATATAATAATAAATATAAAATCATAATAAAATTGTGTAGAAATTTCAAATGGAAAATTGAAATTTTCACTTTTCGATCGTGTTTTCACCTCTAGTAGGAAAAACTAATATTTAGAATTTATAAATTATATATTTTATGGTCTTAACTTATTAGTTAATGGTCTATATATATATATATCTATATATATATCTATATATCTATATATATATATATATATATATATATATATATATATATATATATATATATATATATATATATATATATTTATATATATATATATATATATATATATATATATATATATATAAATATATATATATATATATATATATATATATAAATGGTATATATATATATATATATATATATATATATATATATATATATATATATATATATATATATATATATATATATATATATATATATATATATATATATATATATATATATATAAAAGAATAATTTGTATATATTCTAAAAAAATTTTATAAAATCAAAAATTAATTGAATTCGCGCTTCTTTGAAATTTTCAAAATTAGAAAAATTTAATGTTGTGTTGTCATCAGATCTATGTGTGTTAGTAATGTTTGTAAACCATGTATAGAAGTTAGTATTATATTTAGTTAGCCCTAGTGGTAGAGCGAGTGAAAATAGACCTCCAGACAGAAGTCACCGCTGTCTTGTATTATTTAAAGTAGATCCATGTTAAACACCCGCCGTTCCGTCGTCATTTTCTTCGCTTTCTGTTGGGAAAGTGGGATTTGAGATAGAACATGAACAAATTTTATTTTAATGAAAATGTTTTTTTCCAATGAAAAGCATTTTAAAAGTCTGATTATTATTATTATTATTATTATTATTATTATTATTATTATTATTATTATTATTTTTATTATTATTATTATTTTTATTATTATTATTATTATTATTATTATTATTATTATATTATTATCATAATACATATTATTATTATTATTACATATTTATTATTATTATTATTAATATTATTATTATTATTATTTTTTTTTTATTTTTATTATTTATTTTATTTTATTATTATTTTTTTTATCTAGTGTCTACGTGTGTCATTAATTAATTTATATTATATTATTTATTATTATTATTATTATTATTATTATTATTATTATTATTATTATTATTATTATTATTATTATTATTATTATTATTATTATTATTATTATTATTATTATTATTATTATTATTATTATTATTATTATTATTATTATTATTATTATTATTATTATTATTATTATTATTCTTATTAATTTTATTATTATTATTATTTATTATTATTATTATTATTGTTTTTCGAAG
Source organism: Trachelipus rathkii (assembly GCA_015478945.1). Taxonomy (NCBI): domain Eukaryota; kingdom Metazoa; phylum Arthropoda; class Malacostraca; order Isopoda; family Trachelipodidae; genus Trachelipus; species Trachelipus rathkii. Next base: position 2,133 of record JABUQX010001431.1, read on the forward strand.
AGAATATAAAAGTCTAAATAGAATAATTCCTATTGTTATTATTATTATAAGAGAATTGTTATTATTATAGTTTTGTACCTTCAAGAATTGAAGAATTGACAAGGTTTTTTCAACTACGTCAACTCTTGAAAATATATATATATATATATATATATATATATATATATATATATAACATATATATATATATATATATATATATATATATATATATATATATATATATATATATATATATATATATATATATATATATATATATAATTACCAACATTAAACGGTTACTATACTTGTTAGGCAACGTTACTAAAAATGTTCGGTAACGCAACAATAATTTCGTCATTAAAATTAATATAATAAACAAATCGACTCACGTATAACAATAAACCTTAGAAAATTTTCAATAAAAATATATTGGAAATTAAATTTCGATTTAAATTTAAGAAACAACATAACTTTTTCAAAACATAAAATTTTGAATTGCGTTTCAAGTTAGAATTCTTTTTAACTTTTAATAGATTCAATTACTATTAGTTAATGAATTTATTCTTTAACTATTAATACCAACCGTGACTATCATCTTGAAGAAATCTTCTCGTAATAAACACATGCTTTTTTTTTGGCACGTTGCCACCTTTTTTAGTTGTCAATTGTCAATTGAGAGATCGATTTTAAATTTGGCATACAACATTTTACATCACATTGTCATACCATATTTTAAATAGGGTCTCTTGATTTACACCAAAGTCAACTCTGTTCTGTCACAATAATTGGGAGGGTCATTTAGACATTGCTTTGCCTTTGTATAGAGGGTCATTTTTTATCTACCCAAATTGTAAGTTCAGCTGGTCTCGTGCAGGAGTTTAATGAGTAATTTTACACAGTTGATTGCGTTATCAATTAAACACACCGACGGAGGAGTGTTCTAGGTGAAGGTGTCGTCGTCAACTGTTGGAGCTCCTGTAAGCTCACTCTGTTGATTGGTAGGAGACACCCGAGCCCCCAAACAGTTAGAACTGCTTCCTTGTACTCGGGGGAGTTGGATGACAATTGCTTTTAACATGGTACAAACCTAATATTTTAAGCTCACTGTAGCCTTCAAACCTTTCGAAGCTTTCATGGCAATTGTAGGAGGTTTATTTTCTTGTCAAATATTTTTTTAAGAACTAATAACTGAACCTCTTGTTGGTCACGTTTCCCTAGGGGTTTGGATAGGTGTATCACGCGACATGATTATGCCTGATAGGGAAATTTCTGGGACTTGAAAGAGGTGGCAAACGCTTTTAAATATTTCCCTTGAATATGAAAAAATTACATTCTCTTTTACAACACTCAATCATCATTTTATTTCCTGGGAATCGTAGAGTCCGTTTGTTTTTGGCGTTCCCAAAGACCACGATCCATTCGAAGGGGATTATTTATTTACTTTGCCCGTTTCATTGCATTAAAATACTGTCTGGTGCAGTGGGATGGGTGATTGCCCTCATCGAGTTGTCAAACCCTTAGTTGCTGGGATTGGTCGATAGATAGGTTTTTTCATTTTATATCTAACGATGGTTGAGCAAAATAAATATTATTTTATACGAGTATCGTATGAATAGTTTTCATCCAACAATTCAGGGTTGATTAGCACGATGGAAACGGAGTATTCAGTATCTTATATGCTATTCATCATTTGTGAATTTAGAACGTCCTTCAAACGTGGCTGAGACTTCAATGGGTTGAGGGTACATTGGGTGTATCTTAAATAAAACATTTTTTGTCATTCATATCTCCTGGAAGAATGAAGGCCTTCATATATTTTCTCTTTTATTGCAATACTATAAACATAGTCTTCAATAAACCTTTTTCCCCCTTCTTTTCTGAGGGAGCTTAGTGTCGACGATTTTACAAATCTCGACCAAATAAATTTTCTTATATTTTATTATTTCGATGCACTATAGCTATGCAGATATGGAGGAGGAATTATGTTTTGCTCATAAAGGAATTTTTTTTGTCCTCATAACGCTCAAGGTCTTGTATGCAATAGGGGTATCAAATTCTCCCCCAACATACCAACACCTTGGCACTAGCTGATGCCAAAACCTCCGGTTTTATACCTTTTATTAAAATTTGCATAAATAATGTCTGTCTGAACTTTCTTGACCATACACTTATTTTGCTAATGAAACGAACTTTTAAAATATCTTTTGTTTAGAAGGGAACCACATTTGAGGGTGTGATATGTATAAAAGTGTGTGCTGAATGGTGTTATGTATGGATACCAAGATGTCCTCTCCCCACAAGTGGCAAAGGTGATCCAGCCCAATTACAAAATTGACTTAATGCATTACATGCACATTTTTTTGAGAATAGACCTCTATCTAGTTTTGTACACTGTAATGTGAGACTTACTTTACAATATCTTTTCATTGAGTGTCCAACTTTTTGGGTTCGTAGGCAATATTTAATATATACTTGTGATATCTTTCTATCAATTTTGATTTATTTAATATTTTCTTTTTTTTTTCTGTCAAATACTTATAAAATTTTTGAGAGATATAAATTTTTTAAATTTGATTTGATTGTTAAGATGAATCTCAATTACCTTAGAAGCTGAATATTTAATGGACCTTTTTATGAATTGTCTGATTTGAAGAAGTTTTAATAACAGTTGCAAAATTGCCCCAATAGGTGGCTGCAACGAAAACTAAAACAAGTAAAGTTATGACTCCAGGTTTTTCAAACTTGCGTGGTATTTTAAAACAGACATCTTTATTTGCATGATAGATCTAATTATCCTTTTAGCATGAAAACGTTTCATTCAAAGGCATTAACGTATTATAATCTGATTAATTTTTCTCATGAAATAAAGAAGCCTCCCCTAATATCTAATTTAACTAATCAGGAGCTAGAAATTATGAAATAAAATTTAATTTGGCTTCTTATTAGTCATGTAGTAATATAAAGGAAATTTATTATCCTATTTTAAATGAATAAATTTTTTCATATTTTTAATTTCATTTACTTGTTATAGTTTCATTTGTTAATTATCTTTTAGTTTGTTTAAGAATTGGATATTATATTGACAACTACAAATCCACAATCTTCAAGGCATTCGTAAATATTAACTCATATAGGTACTATGTAATAAAGTGTATATTTATTAAGTTCTTTCATTAATCTGATTTTCTCAAAATTGCAATATTACTATATTTAACAGGTGGGTTTTATTGGGTATTTTAGGTGTGCTTTTTTTTGGTTTTAGTATTAATACTTTTAAAATAACTACCGTATTTAAAAATATTAATACTAACAACTATTATCAATTCAGAAATATTAGTCAGAATATGTTTTCATATTTTAATGTTGAAAAAGGTTGTTTCATAATTAATATAGCAAAAAAAAAAAATTATAATAATAATAAATAAATGAAAATCTGAATAAATTGTAAAGAATTTAAGTTTAAAGGTTGGATTACTTGACGTAGAGTCTCATCATTTATTTGCTTTGATGTTATTTTGAGGTTTAATGCAATTCTAGTATAAATGTTTTTAGTATAAAGAAATAAAATATTTATAAAATTTATTCTCAAAACTTTATTTATTCTAATTCTACATTATTCCAATTACAGAAATCCAGATAACTTTTTATCTTAATTGTTTGAGATATATTTCCATCAAAATACAGTAAATATTAAAATGAATATCAAATCTGAAAATGAAATAAAAATGGAAGAATTAGACTTGGAATATGACTCTTTTCAACAAGGCTCTCAGGTGAGGTAGCATATATATATATATATATATATATATATATATACTATATATATATATATATTATATATATTATTATATATTATTATATATATATATATATATATAGTATATATATATATATATATATATATATATATATATATAGTCAAGTGGATAAAAAAAAAAAAAAAAAATTTTAATTTTTCATTATGTTTTTCAGTTATAAAATACTATGTTATATTGAGGTTGGTATTAGTGAAGGTATTGAATATGTATTAAAAATGTTTTTTGAATATTTAAGAAAAAAAAAAATGTAATTTTTTTTACCCCACTTGAAATTGTAAAATGGGGTAAAAAAAAACAAAACCTGGGGTAAAAAAATATTAGTTAAATTGCTACAAAAGTGGGCGTAGTGTCACTTTCTCCTCTGTATCGAGGAAACATTACAAGAAAGGTGTATTCCATATTTCTACAACCATTTCCCAGGTTTTGGGGCCAGCACTCCCCTCCAAGGGGTGCACAGTCACGTAACCTCGTTATGTCACCACCAGATGGGGTGCCAAATTTGAGGAAGATACCATGTTGCAAGCTCTACTTGTTACTAGGTATGGAGCAGTGCAGTGCCAACTCAGACTCCTTCTCTGACTCCTTTCTCCACTTCTCGTGCATTCTGTGCATTTCTTTTTTTTTCAGGCAGGACCCCCCTCCAGGGGTCCCCTAGACTTACTCACTCCTTCCTCCTCTAGGCAATCTTCAAATTTCATCCTTCTACGGTCATTTCATGTAGTAGTATAGGTGCAGTTTGGAGGAGCCCTTGTCTGTTAAATATATTCTACCGTGGGTTAGGGTTATTGACCCGCAAATTTGCAGTCCTGCAGGTGATTGACATAACCTCGTCGTAGACGAGGTTATTTGTCCATGCACCCCAGAGGGGGTGCTGGCCCCTAAAAATAAGAATTGACCTAGAAGGATGAAATTTGGAGATTGCATGGAGTCAAAGCCGGCACCAGTGCTGGAGCCGGTGCAGTGCCGAGTTAGTAAATATTTGTATGATAAGGTTATTGGTGTCCTATATATGTTATCGAACCCATAGATGTTGAATATGGGTTTCAATTTCGTAAAGAGTGTCTGGGGACCCCACAGAGGGGGGGTGTCCCTTGGTACCCCATTTTGGAAAAATTGATGGGGTAAAAAAAATAATTTTATTTCTAGGACATCTAATAATTCTCAAAAAAATTATTAGTTTGCCCAAGTTCTTCTATCAATATTGTAGTACTACTGTCACTTTAGAGCAACCCATTTTCTTTTGGCATTTTTTATAGATTATTATGACGGCTACCAAATAGCAAATAAAATTTAAAAAAAATAGGTAGGAGGTTTTTTTTTTTTTACTCCACCAACCCGTTCATGTTTGGTTTTTTACGCACCTACGATATATATATATATAATATAATATATATTATAGATATAATATATGATATATTATATATATATTATATAATATTATATATAATATATATATATATATATAGAATATATGACTACAATCTACGCGTAGTTTTACTTTGGTTACATATTGTATTAACTATAACATTTAATATTAAAAATGTTTAAATTTTTATTTTTTTTACAGATTTGTGTTTAATATATATATTATATATATATATATATAAATATATATATATATATATATATAATATATAATATATATATTATATATATTATATATATATATATATATATATATATTATAATTATATATATATTAAAAAAACAATAATAAACATTCTGAAATTTTAAATGGCTATTTTCTATTTTATTAGATATCACTTTCGCATGCTTTGTTCGATTTTCTATATATTGATTGCATTAATATTTTTCCGATAATTGATAATTTTGAGTGATTATCAACAATTTGATTGTTTAACCAATTTACGTATATTTAAAAAAAATATTAATATATCTTCCCAAACAAATTTATTTTACCTACGATAATTTTTTTTTAATCATGCCATTTAATATATATATATAATCATATTATATATATAGTATATAGATATATATTATATATTATATATATATATATATTATATAATTTAGATATCGATATATAATATATATATATATTATATATATATATAATATATAATATATAATATATATTGTCAGATAGCATCTTTTTTTTTCTTTTTTCTTTTTTATTATTATTATGATTACGTACAAATATTTGTTTTGCAATTTTTTATTTTTAAAATTTCTGTAAGTACACTTTCTCTATAATATTGATTCCTCCATATGTTAAAAAATCAATTATAAAAAAAAAATTATATCAATGTATCGATAATCTCAAATACATCCTACATGAATGGAAAAAAGCCTAATTGTTATGATTTTCAGAGTGTTTTTAATATTCTTTATATATACATAATATCCATGAAAATCCATAAAAAAAAAAAAAAAAAAACTAATAATTTTTTAAAACTATATTTGTGAATGAAATGTTTATAGTTTTAATACAGTATTTACTTGAACTCTTAAGTCAGTAATACCCCACAGCTACCATATATAGATATCATCATCATCACCATTGCCCACCTTCTCTCCCCAAAAACAGAAAAGTGGTAGAAGAACATGACGCAAGTTGAAAAGAAAGCCCTGCCTTACTGCACAATATATATATACACCTTTTAGTGAGAACTCGTCGGTCAGAAAATCCACCCTAGAGCATCATGGGACCCTAACTATGGCATCTCATCAATGTGGGGTTCATCACTTGACCAAGGTAAGCTACAACCATACCTCCCCACAAAATCCCGCTATTCACTCGTATTATGCACCTTTCTTTTCACTTCTGCCACTCACATTTCTTCTCCGGCATTCTTTACTGATCATCCTTTTCTTTGTCTGCCAGCCCAGTTGATTCCAAACACACTCACCACTATATATCCTCTTAACCAACCGACTGTCATCCATCCTTTCCACATGACCAAACCATCTTGACGTACTTTCATTTATTCTCTCATCTGCCCCTTTCTTCACACCACACAACTCTCTAATACGTTCATTCCTCATTTTATCAATTCTTCTCACACCTACCACTCCCCAAAGATTGTCCATCTGAACACATTCTACTTTAGGTCTATACCTCTTATTCCAGACCATAGTCTCACTACTGATACATTAAACAGGTAACAAACATACCCTCATTTAAGACCCTAGCACACTCAAGGCTTAGTCCCCTTTACATCACCAATTGATTATAATTTCACCAGCCACCTTCCTGCATCCACTTCTCCTATACACTCTGTATCATCTGGTCCCTTTTTCTCCACATATAGCCTAAAATATTTAAACTCAGACGCTTGTTCCAGCTGTACCATCTAACATAAACTTTAACCAGACTGTCCTCATCACAACCATACCCTTACTCTTATCTACATTTACTTTCAAACCTCTCCTTTTACACACACTGCCAAATCTCTTTTTACCAACCCTCTCAAACTTTCTTCAGATAGATTCACCGCACAAAACCAAATCATCTGCATACAATAGGTAGAGCCCTCCACTCTCTTCCATTCTCCATTCTAACACCATCCCCTGCCACCCTCGCCTCTAATTCTTTCATAACCCCATCTATATATAACAAGGAGATATAATACATCCCTTCCTCACTCTACTATTAATATTAAACCAATCATTTTTGACTCCATTTATTCTTACACACACTTCACTATCGTCAATATAGACTTTTGATTCCATTCAGAAGTTCCCCAAACCATTATGACTAACACCTCGGCAAAGAGCTTCCATATAATCCTATCATACGCTGTTGCAAATCCATTAATCCTAAATACAATTTTCTTCTTCTCCCCCATTTTTCAATCATTTGTTTTGAGTCTAAAAAGATTGGATCCACACATCCTTTACACTTGTAAACGCACCTTCTTCTTCACCAAACAGCCTTCAGTCACTCAATGCACTCTTTCGACCAAAATGCCAGCATATATCTTCCCTACAACACAATAAACTTTATTATAATTATATTATATATATATATTATATATATATATTATATATATATTTATAATTATATATTATTATATATATATATATATAATATATATATATATATAGATTATATATATATATATATATATATATATATATATATATATATATATATATATATATATATATATATATATATATATATATTATATATATTAGTATATATATAATTTATATATATTATTTTATATATATATATATATATATATATTATATATAATATATATATATATTATATAGTACACACATACTCGAAGTGTTGAAATTACCTCCCATTTTTAATGGTGCGCCTTTCTCTTTTGCATTCATATTCTTTACACACTCAGCTCCGGCAAATATTACGACCACCATTTATCCACATATCATATACACATACTTAAAGTACACAGCCCTCTTCTAGATAACATCGTACAGACATCCTTACTACTCATATCCCTATGTGTGGGGGAGAAAGAATTGACCACATTGTGTCCTGCGTGTCATAGAAGGCGACTAAGAGACAGTGGTAGTTGGGTTGGCTGCCCAATACCACCTATCTCTTGCTAGGAATGCTGATACATGCCTTGTCTACTGTACAAATTCCTCAAAAGCAAATCTTCTTTTCTTTTCAAAACCAGATGGTAAAAACGATCACCAGATTTATATTTACTCTTCTTCCTTCTGATTTTTTCTCATTCCCGCAATTTTATTTGTGACTTGACTGAATGATATCATATGGTATATTTACCAGTTCTTCTAATAATCCATTCTGTCAGTCCTGTCCTAAATTCTCTTAACACTACTTCTGCATATCTTAGACTTTTTTCTTCCTCTATGTATTTCCCTTCTAATTTTATGACCAATTATTTTCTAATACCTGATGACGTCAGAATATTTTTTTATTCATATTTGAAATCCAAACCACACTTGCACCTAAATCAACTCTAGGGCTTCTATCTCTTTCCTATAATCAGAATAGAGTTAACTTCCTTTTGATTGTCTAATTAGTCTTCAAACTTAATTGCCTTTCTTCATGGATCTTTCAAGACAATTTGGCTTGTTGTTCGTTGCATTACATCTTGGTAAAGCCTAATCAAATCCTATTTGTTTTGTTTTTGTTTCAGATATATTCTGGCATTGAAACAAATTTTGCTTTAGCAGAAGACATTAAAAATGAAAAGCTAGATGAAAAGGAATCCATAAAGTCAGAATTGAGAGAATCAGAGATGGAATCCATATTAGTCGAAGAACTGGTTAACACCGTCATTGTAAAATCAGAAAATCTGACGATGATTGAAAAGAAAACTTGTCCACAGCACTTAATGGTGTGTTAATTCAAATAATCAATTATTATTATTATTATTATTATTATTATTATTATTATTATTATTATTATTATTATTATTATTATTATTATTATTATTATTATTATTATTATTTTTATTATTATTATTATTATTATTATTATTTTTATGTTGGATGGTGAGCAATTGGAACAAGTATCTTAGTTTAAAATATTTAGGCAATATGTTGGATGAAAAGGGAACAGATGATGCAGAGTGTAGTAGGAAAGTTGTGAATGGTAGGAAGGTAGCTGGTGTGATTAAATCCATGGTGGATGCAAATGAACTAGTCTTTGTGGCGCTAGGATTTGCATGAGGGTATGTTGTTACTGGTGTTAATGTATAGTAGTGAAGCTATGGTGTGGAATAAGAGGTATAGATCTAAGATGCAATTTGTTTAGATGGCAATTTTGGGGACGTGTTAGGTGTGAGAAATTGATATGAGGAATGAACGTGCTAGGAAATTGTGTGGTGTGAAGAAAGGCGTTTGTATTAAGCTGATTTGGTCAAATGGAAAGGGTGGAAGATAGTCGGTTGGTGAAGCAAATGTATAGTATTGTTTGTGTTGAGAATCGAGCGGCTGGGAGACTGAAGAAAAAGTGGTTTGAGTTGGAAAGGAATGCAAATTTGGCAAGGGTGAGAAGAAAGGTGCATAATAGGAGTGAATAGTAAATGGCGGGTTTTTTTATAAGGTTGTATGGTTGTGGGCTTGGCCCAAGGAATGAACCCTACATTGACGAGATACCACAGTGAGGATCCGTCGCGATCATTGGAAGCCTTCAGGTGGATTTTTTTTTACTGCAATGAGCTCTCACTTAAGGGGGGGAGGGGAGCTTTCCTTTCAGCTTATGTCATGTTATACTACTTTTCTGTTTGCAGTGTATGTTGTGCACCTCACCTCCAATCTGGGGAAAGGAGGTAGATTTTTATCATCATCATCATCAAATATAACGAAATGTCTGTTTATTACCTTAACATTTTTACTTACGGTATAAGAAATAAAGAAAAAAGACACGATCCAAATTATCAACTTCACATTTATTTTTCGTATATTTTAAATAGAGATGTACCGATACCAGAAAAGAGGCCGATACCGATACTGATTATTTTTTTTTAGGTGCCGATACCGATACTTCATTTAATAAAATAAATACACAGTAATAAGATGATAGAACATTTGTGTACTGTTAGGCAACTCAGGATTGCATTCCCTGTACAATCAATGCTTAGTCCAGTGGTTTTCAAACTGTGTGACGCGTCACATTTGGGTGGCGCAGCTTCCCCTCAGGGGTGACGCGAAAGTTTTGAACATTTTCAGAATTGTATTTCAGTTTTCATTTAAAAAATTTTATCGATTTTGAATTTTCCAACTTTGTTAAGAAAATTTTAGTTATGTTATCCTTATATATTTATATATTCAGGGGCAAATCCTAGGAATGCTTTTGGCTGCTGTGATCGTGCAAAATTATTGCAATTTTATGATTAATGATAGACCCTATTTTATAAATTGGAAGACTTTCTTTTTAGAATCTAACATGGGGTGACTTCGGCAAACTTGAATTAGTCAAATGTGCCTTGAATCGAAAAAGTTTGAGAACCACTGACTTAGTCATTTATTTCATATTTGATTGTGCCAAAGTATATTTATTTTAAAAATTAATTAAAATAGTATCTTAAATGAATAATAAAGGCCAATATAATATTAATAACTTTTACATGTTTGTGTTTATTCAAAAAATATTCCATTTCCATTTTTCAGTAAGTATTAACAAAGTTTACCTACTAGCTTTTATGTTTTAATTTATAAGAAGATTCTTTAACTAGCTACAATATAAAGAATAAAAATAATGAAAGAAGAGACCTCAATTAATCAGCTGAAAAGACAAAATAAATAAACGCTATTATTCAAACATGACATAATAATGATATACTCCTTTAAGATAAAGATGGATATCATTCAATACTCAAATTCAAAAATTCTCAAATTGTGATGCAAAAACATTAAGCTTTCACCAGTATCTGGCTAGAGCCTGTTCCTTTTTGGGGTGTTTACATTCCCAAATACACTAAAAATACGCTCTCTCTTGACTGATGAGGGAGGGGCTGATAAATATTTGCTTGCAAGCACTGATAATAATGGAAACCTTGGCCCATTTTCATGCCACCACATGAAAGGATTCTCTTCTGTAGGTGGCATCTCCATGTTTTCGTAGAGCCTCATCTCCTCTTTTACAGATTGCAAATTTGAATTGTCTTTGCTCCTTGATGAATATCTCTTCATTTTTTTCGATGAGGTTCCTTGGTGTGTGATTCCTTTGAAGGTTAATGAGATGTCAATGCAATTTCGACCATAAACTTAGCAAAGTCTTACATATCCAAATCCTCTTCATCTTCAGTAGTTCTATTTGCTGAACATCCACTATCGTCACTATCAGTGCTGTTGCCAGGGGTTGCTGATAAGGTGTCATCCACTTCTGTGAATCTTATTTTTGTCACGCGAGCAGGCTCCTCGGTTATGGTATTTAAATGCATTCTAGAAGTGGTTCACCGTCGGAGATGCCATTCTTGTGGGGTTTCAGCTAGCTTAAGGAATTCCTTATTAGAACCTTTTATAAACTAGGTTTATAACACTGTACAACATGAAATATGTCCTTCACATGAAAATATGTGCTTCTTGTATATTCTTGCTTGAGAAGAACATATCTGTGCTTATCATATCAAATTTGGTGGATTTGGCAAGTACACCATTTCCCATTTCTTGTTAGCAGATGTTTCCTCCCACGTGCTTTTGTATGTTGTTCAGTATGGTTTGGATATTGTGAGGTACACTAGTGTTGTAATAAGTATATATATATATATATATATACGGTATATATATATATATATATATATATATATATATATATATATATATATATATATATATATATATATATATATATATATATATATATATATATATATAAATATCATCGCATCATCATCATCATCATCATCAATTTTCTGCCGATTAAGGGAGTGCGCGACCGGAAAAGGGAAGTAGTAGAAGAATATGACACAAGTCGAAAAAGCCCAGCGTTACCGCCCCTTCTATATCTATTAGTGAGAACTCGTCCCAGTCAGAAAATCCACCCTAGAGCTTCACGGGACCGCGACGGACCCTCACTATGGCATGTCGTCAAGTGTAGGGTTCATCCCCTGGCCCAGGTGGGCCACAACCATACCCCTCACAAAACCCCCGTCATTCACTCCTGTTATGCACACCTTTATTCTCGCCTATGCTAAACTCACATTTCCTCATGGATTCGTTTACTGACTCAATCCACTTTTTCTTCGGTCTCCCAGCCGGTCGATTCACAACACACCCACCACTATACATCCGCTTAACCAACCGACTATCATTCATCCTTTCCACATGACCAAACCATCTCAATGTACTTTCATTTATTCTCCCATTTACCCCTTTCTTCACACCACATAATTCTCTAATACGTTCATTCTTCAATTTATCAATTCTTCCACACCTAACACGCCCCTAAAATTGTCCATCTGAACACATTGAACTTTAGATGTATACCTCTTATTCCAAACCATAGTCTCACTACTATACATTAACACAGGTAACAACACACCCTCATGTAAGACCTTAGCGCATAGACTTAGTCCCTTTACACTCACCAACGATTTAATTGCACCAAGCCACCTTCCTGCCATTCACAACTTTCCTACTACACTCTGCATCATCTGTTCCCTTTTCATCCAACATATATCCTAAATTTTTAAACTCAGACACTTGTTCCAGCTGCTCACACCATCTAACATAACTTCATACCGAGGAGTTTCCTCACTCACAGCCATAACCTTACTCTTATCTACGTTTACTTTCAAACCCCTCCTCTTACACCCTGCCAAATCTCTCTACCAATCCTCTCAAACTCTCTTCAGAGTATATATATATATATATATATATATATATATATATATATATATATATATATATATATATATATATATACTCTCTCCTCCTCTCTATATATCATTCTATTTTCAGGTTTATATTCGAAATTATAATATTTCTATAACAATAATAGGAAATAATTATTATAACAAAAGTATTATATGCTGTCATATATAAATAGCCCTAGCCTTTTTTGTTGTGTGTGTGGAGAACTTGCATTTAAGACGCAACAATGTAGCTTGTCACCATTAGTTAGGCTTATGAATTGTACTTTGGATGCAAAGTTGGGGACCAGGATAAGTCATGGGCTCCACATGTATGCTACAATTCATGTTCCAGGAATTTGAGAAACTGGTTAAAAGGAAAACGTGGCCGTATGAAATTTGCTGTACCTATGATTTGGCGTGAACCGACAAATAACGTAACGGATTGTTACTTCTGTTTGACAAATATGCAAGGGTTCTCTTCAAAATCCAAACATTGTATCCAGTATCCAAACCTAACACACCGCAATGCATCCAGTTTCTCATTCAGATGATCTTCCTGTACCTACACCTCCCGATGAATTTACTGTGATTCAGAGGATGACCCCTCTGATCATGACACAAGGTATCAAGATCCTGACTTTGAACCATCAGCATCTATGACATGTACACATCATGAAATAACACAGGAATAGGTTAGCGATCTTGTACGAGATCTGAAGCTCTCACAAACAGACCCAGAATTGCTGGCTTCTGGGCTTCAGGGCTTCAGGGCTGGAATCTATTAGAGAAAGGTGTAAACATTAGTTCATTTAGAGGCAGACAGAGACAGTTTTTCTACTATTTTGCGCAGAAAGATAGCATTGTATATTGCTGTGATGTGAATGGTCTATTGGGACATGAGCATAAACCGACAGAGTGGTGCCTGTTATTGATTCCTCCAAACGTAGTCTCAAGGCAGTGCTACTCCATATAGACAATGTTTTTCCGTCTGTTCCTGTAGCATATTCTACAAATACAAAGGAAACGTACGAAGTTATGATTTCTACACTCAACCTAGTTGAGTACACAACATTTAAATGGCACATTTGTATGGACCTAAAGGTCATTGGACTATTGACAGACATGCAACAGGGATACACAAAATTCTGCTGCTTCCTCTGCGAATGGGACAGCCGCGACAGAAAAAATCACTACATTCGGAAAAAGTGGCCTCAAAGACATGATTTCAATCCTGCTACCAAAAACATACCCCATGAACCACTTGTGAATCCGCATTTTGTCTTTCTTCCACCTTTGCACATTAAACTTGGTTTGATGAAAATATTTGTAAAAGTTCTGGACCAAGAAGGTTGTGGCATTCTTGCATCTCAGGAACAAATTCACAAATCTAAGTGAGGCAAAGATAAAAGAAGGGGTTTTTATTGGCCCCCAAATTAAAGCAGTCTTCCGAGATGGAGAGTTCGAAAGGAAAGTGTCAGAAGGACAAAAAGCGGCCTGGCTAGCATTCAAATCAGTTGGCTTAGGTTTCCTTGGAAATGAGAAAGCTGAAAACTATGAATATCTTGTACGTCACATGGTGGATTGCTTTCGTGATATAGGTTGCAATATGTCTTTAAAACTACACTTTATGGACTCACATCTGGACTTCTTTCCCCCAACCTTGGCAATTAGAGCATGGTGAAGAAAGGTTTCAGGACATCTCTATATGTTTGAAAAGCATTCAGTAGGCGATGGAATGAGAAGTAGCACTGAATATTGTGCTTTGGTCTCTTATCAGGGACACACCAACAGATGTCTACAAGAGGAAATGACCAAAAAAATCATTTTAGTGTGTGCTTGCTATAATAATCAAGACACTGTTACAATTCAATGTAACCAATATGTATAAATATGAGTAGTGTGTCTACAAAAAAAAAACGGTACGTGATGGAGCTTTTTTGGTTTTCATAAATGTAACAAGCACCTTTCGTTTATACAGAATCACATATTTTCATGTAAAGGACAGAAAAAAAAATTAATATTTGTTGTGCAGTAAATTATTGAATCTAAAAGTTTCTCATAATTCTTCACCCAAAAACTAAGAAGTATCGGCCATATTAACCAATACCGATACCAAAAAAAATGGCCGATACTACCGATACCGATACTATCGGTACATCTCTAATTTTAAATTTTAGTTTTAATTATTCCTATTATATTTGTAGTAATTGTATTTTAATTTTAATTTCATCCTTAAAATAAAGTTATACCCTAGAAAATGACCAACGTAAGTGGACGAAAGCTCGGATCTTTCAGAAGGCAATAAAAAGCAGAAAAAAACTTCCTTCTAACGTGCTTTATCCCCTTCTCAGAGGGTAACACAGGAAATGCAGGAACAGGAGGGGGACTACAGGAAATCAAACTTTAAGGCCGGTTACCCGAAACCTGTCGCCACCAAGTGTTTGCAGCCGAGTTTTAATTTTTGCCCCTAAGAAGATAAAACTTAGACTGCTACGCGGAGGATTGAACCAGCGTCCTCTCGCATGAGAGTCGGCGGGTCAACCTCTTACCCCACGAGGCGTTCAGAAGGCAATAATTTGGTTTTATTCATAAATTGTCCTGAAGAAAGTTAACGAAAATGTTAGGAAGGTTTTTAGGAATTTGGAGAAATTTTGCAAAAATTATATTATGACAAATGCTGATTTATTATTATTATTATTATTATTATTATTATTATTATTATTATTATTATTATTATTATTATTTATAGAAATTGAAGAGCCTGAAAAATGTTCTTCCTTTTGAAAGCACTAAGCTGAGTCACGAGTCAAAATTTTGAATCAGCATGAGAAAGATCTTTGCCAAACTTGTGAAATCGAAATTTCCTTTGGTGACTCTCAAGAAGTTGAGTCTGAAGGAATTAAAGGTAAGTTTGCATTTAAACTTGACTAGTTTGAAAAATAATTTATTTTTATCATCATCATCACCACCACCTACCCCTTAGTTCCCCAGACCTGGGGGTGGGGCGCACAAACATGCACCAGAAATCCGTGGCATTGATAAACATTTCTAGGTCATAATTAAGTGGTAGCGGAACCACAACCCACCTACCATTGCCCATTTAGTCGTCTCTTACAACACGCAGAATGTTCGTTTGTGGAAATTCACCCCCCCCCCCACACACACACAGGGATATCATCATCATCATCATCCTTTTTTCCCCCCAAGACTGGGGGTAAGGTGCTTGACATGCATCGGAAATGGAAAGTAGTAGAAGAATATGACACAAGTCGAAAAGAAAGCCCAGCCTTACCGCTCCCTCTATACCTTTTAGTGAGTTGTTTTCGCAGTCAGAAAATCTACCCTAGAGCTTCATGGGACCGCGACGGACCATCACAATGGCATATGTAAGGAGTCATCCCTTGGCCCAGGTGGCCACAACGACCATACCCCTCACAAAATCCGCCAGATTTAGTAACTAGGCAAATTTTATTCACGCCTCTGCCAAACTCATTTCTCTCCTCCAGACATTCCTTTACTGACCCCATCCACCTTTTCTTCGGTCTCCCAGCTGGTCGATTTCCCAACACACTGACCACTATATATCCACTTAACCAACCGACTATCATTCATCCTTTCAACATGACCAAACCATCTCAACGTACTTTCATTTATTCTCTCATTTACACCTTTCTTCACACCACACAACTCTCTAATACATTCATTCCTAATTTTATCAATTCTTCTCACACCTAACACGCCCATAAGATTGTCCATCTGAACACATTGAACTTTAGATCTATACTTATTTCAGACCATAGTCTCACTACTACTATACATTAACACAGGTAACAATATACCCTCATGTAAGACCCTAGCGCACTCAAGACTTAGTACCTTAACAGTCCACACAACGAGTTTAATTGCACCAGCTACTTTCCTGCCATTCACAACTTTTCTACTACACTCTGCATCATCCGTTCTCTTTTCATCCAACATAATCTTAAATATTTAAACTCAGACACTCTTTCAAGCTGCTCACCATCTAACATAACTTGCCACCGAGGACTGTCCTCACTCACAAACCATAACACTACTCTTATCTACGTTTACTTTCCAAAACCTCCTCTATTACACACCGTGCCAAATCTCTCTACCCAATCCTCTTCAAACTCTCTTCGAATTCAACACACAAAACCAAAAAAACCCACATATAATAGAGGGCACCCTCCACTCACTCCATTCTCCATCATTCTAACACCATTTCCTGCCACCCCATCTCTAATTCCTTCATAACCCCGATCCATATACAAATTGAAAAACCGAGGAGACATATCATCCTTCTTCACCTCACTCCAGCTCATTAATGCCTAATATTGTACTTTGACACCATTCTAGTCTTACACACGCCTTCACTATCGTCATACCATACTTTTGATTCATTCCAAAAGCCTACCACGCAACACCATATCATTACTAAACACATGCCATAGAGCTTCCCTATTAATCCTATCAGTAATGCCTGTTGCAAATCCACTAAAAACCTAATACAATATATTCTTCTTCATCCCTCATTTTCTCAGTCATTGTTTCAATGTAAAGATATTATCCACACATCCTCTACCACTCCTAAAACTGTTCTTCACCCAATCCAGTCCTTCATCTTGGAAGACTCTGACTAAAATACACATATATCTTCCCTACAACACTCAATAAAACTAATTCCCTATAATTTCCTACAGTTACCCTTATATAAGGGTACTATTACTGCTCTCCTTCCAATCCCTCGGAAAACAATACCATCCATAAACGCTTTAATTACACAACTTTCCAAAATCAATCAATCACCATCTCGCCTCCGTCTTAGTCAATGTCACCAGTAATTTCATCTATACCTGCAGATTTACCATCTTCAACTTCTCACTCTACCCATTACCTTCTCTTGCTAATGCCTCATCCCCAAAATACCTATCCTTCTTGCCCATAAAACCAGCACACATTCACTATCACATTGTTCATATTGTTAATATTATTACAAACTTTCAGAAGTGTTCCCTCCACACTCCCCTCACATCCAATTTCATCAGTTACAAACACCATTCCTATTCATTATGCTAAGCAGTTCCCACTTATACTCATTCTGTAACCTTCGCGGCTATCATATCCAGAAGAGCTTCCATCCCCTTGTTAATCCCCATTATTCCCTCCTTCTTAAACTGCTTCATTACCTCTTCTTTTCTCCACGTATGCACCCTTTTAGATATTTCTTTTTCCGCTTATATAATTCCAAACATCTTCTTTTAAGACCTCATCATTGGCTTTAGTAACTTTCAACCACGCTTCTTATTTACTTTTAACCGTTGGCATCACCTCTTCATTCCACCATCACTGTTAACATTTCTTACTTCCTACTTTACGCACATCACATACTTTTATTTGCCATTCAAACATGCTTCCTCATTTGCTCCAGGATTTGTTCATTTCAACTGTTCACATTCAACTGTTTTACTTGCGAGTGCTCTTAGATACTAATCCTTATTACTTTTATTCACTTAACTTCTCACTCGTAATTCTACCCACTTCTTCCGTATCACCTTCCTCTCCAATCCAAGCCCCACTAACTAATTTTACACTAGAACAATAACAACCGATATTCCATTCTAAAATCCCATCACTGATTTACATCCAACACATACTTTCAACATCTTCCTCACAACACAAAATCAATCATACTTTTCACCTCGAAAAGATCCTACCTACACAACTCTAGTATACTTATGCGATACTCTTGTGTTTAAAGAAAGTATTACTTACACACATTACCTCTCTCCTCACATAAATCACTCACCTTCCTACCATTCTCATTTTCATCCGACACCCCAAAAACTTATAATATATAATATTATATATATATAGATAGTATATATATATATATATATTTTAATAATTTATTAATATATATATAATATATATATATAATATTATTAATATATATATATATATATAGATATAATGATACCGTATATATTATATATATATATATATATATATATATATATATATTATAATATATTATAGTATATAATATTAATATATATATATAAATATACTATATATAATTTATATATATAATTATATATACTTCGATAAACACACCTACCTTGAGTGTTCTGAGGCTTTGTGTTTTATCGTAGTTTCAACATTAGATACAGCTACACATGACTAACATTTCGTCTGGGTCTCAGATATCCTCTTACTGTAGATTGGCATCTGCAAGAGATGTTGTGGTGTTTTTGGTAAAATTTTCCCTCTGTTTGGATTATAATGCCCCACCCCTTTTTATTACGTACTCGTATTTATTTCTGCTCTACCTTTTGGGTACCTCCTTTCTAAAGGCCGAGTATTCCTCCTGGTGTCCATCCTAGTACTTTCGTGGGTCCCTCCTGTACTTTTCTCCCCATTGTAAGGAAGAGTATGGGAGTGAAGGGATATATATACAAAGGAAAACCCCGGGAAGAAGAAGGTGGAGGGTTTTTGGCATCCCACGAATACAAAGAGAAATAAAATAAAAGATATAAATAATAAATAAAACAAAAATGGAAAAGAAACTGCTGAGATTTTACTTAGAAATGTTTTCTGCAGCTGTAGTTAAATCTGTTTCAGCGACGGAGGTCCTTGATAAGCAAAGCATTAGTCTTTGTGCTAAAGGAAGGTAAAGATGTTGGACCAGCTCGTCCTGTCGAATTTCCGTCTGATAATGATGAATTCCCGATAAATGCGGAGCAGAATCGAAAGAATACTTGAAGATTACACAGGATGAATTGGGAAACAAGAAATTAAGGGGATAAATGAAAAAGGGGTAAACTATTAGGTTTATTCTAAGAATGCAAAAATTTATGTACGAAAAGCAATCATAGATTCCGAGAGGGAAACTTTGAGTTAACTCACTTTCAGCGAATGGATTTGGTCGATGTTTGGAAAATTCTATGATGGTCAATAGTTGGAAAAGAGAAACATTCAACAAAGAAAACTGAATCGTTAAGAATGCTTGAATCAGAAGAAACTTGGTTCGGTTGAAACTCTTGTTCAGCGTTGCAAGAAATATTCTGAGCAAGGTGAATTATACATTGTAGTGAGGTGAAACGGATGCAATGAACATTTAGTACGCAAACTATTATTGCCTAAACTGCAATCCTCTTCTTGAACTGAGTCATTATTCTGAGAAGTAGGCGATGATTTAGCCCGCGTGTAACAACTAGATAGTAAATTGAAGAATGGGGAATTTGCCCACACAATAGTAAATCGGCAAACGGAAAATTTGAACCCCGAAATAGCACCTGGGATTGGTACCTGAAATATATGGTAAACATTATATTTCCTATTGCCATAAAAGGTGCCAAGTATAGATTATTGAAAAGTAACCAGAACTAACTCATACCCTTGTAAACGTATGTTTTCTGAAAAGGGTTCTGCTTGATGGTCTGATGTGTTGAACACCTGCTCTCAAGTTGGTCTTTTATCTGCTGAGGTTTTGAGGTCAACACGGGAATCTGTTAAGAACATATCATCAGCCACTAATGCTTTATATGTTATGTCATATATAACATTATGTCATAAGTATTGTAGCATTACATCAAAAGAAACTCTACATGATACAGTTCTATTTTTACTTACGTCTGAGGATAACTGCAAGTTCCGCTTTGTCAGAGTTGCCTAGTTGTGTTTGTCACTTGGCAATATACTCAAGCAGTATGTTTTTATCAGTTTATTTGTTTATCTGTGATTTTATTATAACCTGTAACTGTTATCTATAGATGATATTCATAAGAAGCAGAGGAAAATTAGTACATTGGGAAAATGGGGTTAGCAATTAACAAAATTATATTGAAACCAGTTACAATGGTAAAATCACCATTACACCGTGGTTGAGGATACAAATTATAAACCGTTCTTTTGACTTTGACCTGGCCGCTCTTTGTGGAGACCCGAACCTTTGGCTACCCACCGTTGTGGGCGTCCTACACTTGGGAGTATAATCTCGGGCACTGAGCTTGTTCCGTGTGGTGCACGGATGGGCTAATGACCAAAAGGGGACATACACGGTGTTCCGGGGAACTAGCCAGAGGCCACAACCAGAGCCCACTGCGACGGTGTAGAGTTCCAGGTTCTGTTTTTTGGACGAATTTTGGACCTGGGCTGGGATGTGCATTTTTCCGTTTATGTTGTTTTTCGGATGTTTATTTTTCATTTACTTCATTGTTTTTTTTTTTTTATTATTATAGTGTTTTTTCTTTTTATGAATGTTTCCTCAAATTGATAACGTTTTAAAGAAAAGCGAACACCATCTTCAGTCAGGTCCCCCCCTGACCCTCCCCTGACTCCTTGGGCAGGTTCCAACGAGGGCTTTGATGCCCTGGTGGACGACATGATCCACAACGTCCGTTGTGCGCATTAGTCCACTCCTACGGTTTGTATGGCTCCTGCCCCTTCCCACGCGCCAGCGTGAATGATCTTGTCATAAGCGTTTTATCTCCTTGGTCTTCCTCCTGGAGTCGAGTGTTCCCGGCCCCGTGTTGCTAGGGGACTCATCTACCACCCAGTTGGTGAATCACAATGTAGAGCATCGTACACCTCCACCCACCCCCACCCGCCGAGCGCACTTCTCAAATATGGTGTCACCCGTCATCCTATGGCCCTCCTTGGACCCTGTCTGATGTAGATTTCCCGGTTTTTCTATCTTTGTTCCCCAACGTCAAAACCATTAACGAAGTTTAGTTCTATTAAGCTTAGTGATGCACTTTAAGGCGCCCTACGCGCCTCTGAACCTTCCGCGACCATCATGAGTAGTGGTTCTCTCTTGGTTAAGGCAGCTAAACGATTGCAGAGTTCCGTCATAGCGCCGCTTCAACGGATTGTCGTGTGTATCGTTTTTGAGAATCGTGTTCTTGAGCTCTGCACTTTGCAAAAAAAAGCTTCGCCGAGGAGAGGCTAGACGGAGGCTTGAGGATGAGAAGTGTTGTACGCTTTCGCGAACTTATTCCGCCTCTCTGTCTACTGCCTCGCGGCCAACCTGTGTTCCTGCTGCTCCTATGCAGACTGTCGAATTTCGTGCATCGCAGTCTCGTTTAGGTTGTATCAGAACGGAGACATTGCCGGCATCTGAGGGCCCAGCTCTTATTCCTGGGACTACTTGTCCCCTGCGTTTCCTACTTTACCATTTGCCGCACCTCTTCGTTTGCAATACGTGCCTTCCACTCCCACTCCGGGATTCCATGCTCTCCAAGAGTTTCCCTCGTTCTTCGATGGGTGCAGTAATCCCATCTTTCCACACTGACATTGTGAGTACTCCTCTACAATTGGAGAATAATAATATCGTTCATGGCACCGAAATCAATCCTCTTAAGAGACCTGCCTCTGAGTTGCCATTTGTGTTCTCCCCTCATTAGTGTCAACCACATCTGGGGGCTAAAGATTATTCCTTTGCATATAAGACCAGTGATTTTCTGGTCTCCAACAACCGTCTGCCAGGAGTGATGGAGGGTGCTAGGTCGAAACGCCCACATCGACTCTTGCAGGCCTAGTCATGGCTTGAGGCGTCTGCTGCCCTTGCCCAACCTTCCCAGAATGCTGTTGCTGCCGTTACATCGACTCCCCAGGTTTGACAAGCATACTCCAGTGATTCGTTGTCTTCACCGAACTCCTCCATGGATACTTGTTTCAGCGCAGACTTGGGATGTTTCCACGTCCTTGAGGAACAGTTATCTTATGACATGTCATTGTCCCGGACCTTTCACAGCGGTATTCGAAATCACTGGATAACCCTTTGGATGCAGGCTGGTTGACAGTTCATTCTCGTCGTACCGAGAGGAAGGGTAGAGCTTCAGAGGTTAATCTTAATCATCCAAAACCGACCTCCCCTTTATTTAGCCTTGCTCACTCCCCCTCCCCTTCTCCCCCGCCCAAGTGGACAGTTCTTTCATCGAAGCTCTGCTCCACCAAAGATAGCCCCTCTTTGTTGAAACTTTCGAAACCTACCTCCCCTGGTGGTGATTCATTTTTACTTCCCTCCGACTTACCTGAGTCAGACACTTCGACGGAGAGTGTTTTATCGGAATTTCTTAGCTCCGCAGGCGTGGACCCGGCACCCTCTCCACCTAAATTTCCTGCTGTTCCACCATCGTTGGGGGGTGAGGTGGAGAAGTAGCTGGCTATTTTACATGGGGTCCTCCATGTTCACTTACCATATCATATGATGGATCCTTCACCATCGCACACTTCTGCCTTCTTCATGACCTGCCTATGCCGTTGGGATACACTCTCCTCCGCTGGTCCTGGCCATCAGATCACTTCGGTATCAACCGAAGCATTTCTTAAACGGATAGAAACTATCATTACTCCTCGCTCATTTGAATAGGTTCTTATCATGGTAAAGATTCTTCAATGAAATTGCCACGGATACTTCCCGAACTTTGAAGATCTTACAATTTTAATTAACGCATTCAGGGCGGCATGCATTTGTCTCCAAGAATAAGAAATATTATTATATTATATAAGTGGCTCCAGAACTTACCCATTCACACAGATGGTGAATGACCACGGGGGTTTGCTGAGAATTCCTAACTTCTAAGATTTGTATAACCATCCAAAACTGACCACACCCCTACATTCAGTGCCCACCCGGGTCCTCTCTCGGAGTCCTCTACGGTGTGCTCCTTATATCTAGCTCCCATCTGCAACTGTGGGGCAGGTGAACTTCTCGCTCTCTAGAAACAACTACCCCCGCCAGGGATCCTCTTCGGAGATTTCAATATTCGTCATTCATTGTGGGGGTGACGAGTAATATACACAGGGCTCCTGACTTAGAAACGGCTGGATACCAGTACTTTGTCCTGTATTGATGTGTCTCTTTGTCCAGTGTCTGCGATTGATTGCTTTCGGGGGTCTCCTTTTGATCATCTATGTGGGAGTGATCGGTCTCTGTGTTCGTTCCCAAGTGCTGAGGTATTCCCTGCTTTAGAGGATATGGTACCTTCAGTTTCTTTTCGTCCATTGTTATTAATTAAGGCAGCAGAGGTCCATATCCCTTAGTCTTCGACCAGCCGCCTGTCTGCCAATCCCTGTTGCCTCCAGAGTGTTCGCAGGAGAATTGAGAAAAGCGAAAGCTTTTCTCCAATTGCAAATGCTCTCCAACAATGAACAATAAGATTATTTACAAATCTGCAGCTGCGAGATCTCGCTGTATTAACAGCCGCACTCGCATGCTTTACATTTGTTCCTACGCTTCGAGAGTTAACTCTGACACACCTTTATCCTCGGTATGGAAGGTGGTACTGAAGATCTCCAAACGCTCTAACAGATCTCCTCCCACTGCACTTTGATTTTAGCCCTGGATTTCTGATACTCTTTCGAACCCAGCACCAGTTTCCGACTTGCTTGGTTACAGTTTTCCAACCTACTCTAGTGTATCTAACTGTACTGAAAATTTTCAAAAAAAATCTGTAACTCTGCACCACCTCCGGATTTCTCCCCCAAACGGGGTGAGGACTTACCTTATAACCATTTTTTTACCTTGTTTGAGTATCGGATTGCCCTGTCGAAGTGTAGGAATGGTGCCCTTGGTCTAGATGGCATCTCATTCATGATGCTCCCTCACCTTCATCCGACGTGCTCCGCCTTCCTCTTGGATTTGTTTAATAGACTTTGGGTGGTGAATGCTTTCCCCTCCATATGGTCGACAGCTTATGTGATCTCTATTCCTAAACCTGGTAAGGATCCACGCGTAGCTGATAACCGACGGCCTATTTCCCTCTTGCCACACTTGTATGCCGATAGAGAAAATGGTGACTGGTTGCCTTATTCCTGTGTTGGATGGCTTTCACGCTTTTTCTGACTTCCAATTTGCCTCGCCTTGACCATGATATCCGTTAGCCCTTTTCTGCTAATAACATGGTGCTAGCGGTTTTCTTTGACCTAGAGAAGGAGTATGATACCACGTGGAGAACTGGTATCTTCGGTGTCCTCCTAAATTATATTCTTTGGGGCTCCGAGGTCAGTTGCCGCAGTTTATTCATCGACTGTTGACTAATCGCTCCATCTGAGTTCGTTGCTCTTCGGTGGAATCTCGATCTTTCATGCAGGTTGAGGGAGTTCCCAATGCAGCGTCAGCGTCTTGCTTTTCGCCATCGCTTTCAATGATATCGTCGACTCCATTTTGGACACGGTCAAATGCTCTTTATATGTCGATGACTTTACTTTAATGTTTCTGGAGCCCGTGTGTCACACCTTTACTTTTATGTTTCTGGAGCCCGTGTGTCACACCTTTACTTTTGTTTCTGGAGCCCGTGTGTCACACCTTTACTTTTATGTTTCTGGAGCCCGTGTGTCACACCTTTCCTTGTGTTTCTGGAACCCGTGTGTCACACCTTTACTTTTATGTTTCTGGAGCCCGTGTGTGTCACCTTTACTTTTGTTTCTGGAGCCCGTATGGCACACCTTTACTTTTATGTTTCTGGAGCCCGTGTGTCACACCTTTACTTTTATGTTTCTGGAGCCCGTGTGTCACACCTTTACTTTTATGTTTCTGGAGCCCGTGTGTCACCTTTACTTTTGTTTTTGGAGCCCGTGTGTCACACCTTTACTTTTGTTTCTGGAGCCCGTGTGTCACCTTTACTTTTGTTTCTGGAGCCCGTGTGTCACACCTTTACTTTTATGTTTCTGGAGCCCGTGTGTCACCTTTACTTTTATGTTTCTGGAGCCTGTGTGTCACACCTTTACTTTTATGTTTCTGAGCCGGTGTCACCACCTTTACTTTTTATGTTTATGGAGCCCGCTGTGTAACTCCTTTACTTTTATGTTTCTGGAGCCCGTGTGTCACTCCTTTACTTTTGTTTCTGGAGCCCGTGTGTCACACCAATACTTTTGTTTCTGGGGCCCGTGTGTCACACCTTTACTTTTATGTTTCTGGAGCCTGTGTGTCACACCTTTACTTTTATGTTTCTGGAGCCCGTGTGTCACACCTTTACTTTTGTTTCTGGAGCCCGTGTGTCACCTTTACTTTTGTTTCTGGAGCCCGTGTGTGTCACCTTTACTTTTGTTTCTGGAGCCCGTGTGTCACACCTTTACTTTTGTTTCTGGAGCCCGTGTGTCACACCTTTACTTTTATGTTTCTGGAGCCTTGTGCTCACACCATTTACTTTTATGTTTTTGGAGCTCGTGTATCACACCTTTCACTTTTAGGTTTCTGGAGCCCGTGTGTCACCCTTTACTTTTTATGTTTCTGGAGCCGTGTGTGACACCTTTACTTTTGTTTTTGTAGCCCGTGTGTCACACCTTTACTTTTGTTTCTGGAGCCTGTGTGTCACCTTTACTTTTGTTTCTATAGCCCTTGTGTCACACCTATACCTTTGTTTCTGGAGCCCGTGTGTCACACCTATACTTTTGTTTCTGGAGCGTGTGTCACACCTTTACCTTTATGTTTCTGGAGCCCGTGTATCACACCTTCACATACAATTTTGGTTGTTGAAACTCCTTTACTTTTTGTTTCTGGAGCCCGTGTGTCACTCCTTTACTTTTGTTTCTGGAGCCCGTGTGTCACACCAATACTTTTGTTTCTGGGGCCCGTGTGTCACACCTTTACTTTTATGTTTCTGGAGCCTGTGTGTCACACCTTTACTTTTATGTTTCTGGAGCCCGTGTGTGTCACCTCCTTATACTTTTATGTTTCTGGAGCCCTGTGTGTCACCTTTACTTTTGTTTCTGGAGCCGTGTGTCACACCTTTACTTTTGGAGCCCGTGTTTCATCTTTACTTTTGTTTCTGGAACCCGTATGTCACACCTTTACTTTTATGTTTCTGGAGCCTGTGTGTCACACCTTTACTTTTATGTTTTTGGAGCTCGTGTATCACACCTTTACTTTCATGTTTCTGGAGCCCGTGTGTCACACCTTTACTTTTATGTTTCTGGAGCCCGTGTGTCACCTTTACTTTTGTTTCTGGAGCCCGTGTGTCACACCTTTACTTTTGTTTCTGGAGCCCGTGTGTCACCTTTACTTTTGTTTCTGGAGCCCGTGTGTGTCACCTTTACTTTTGTTTCTGGAGCCCGTATGTCACACCTTTACTTTTATGTTTTTGGAGCCCGTGTGTCACACCTATACTTTTGTTTCTGAGCCCGTGTGTCACACCTTTACTTTTATGTTTCTGGAGCCCGTGTGTGTCACCTTTACTTTTACTGTTTCTGAGAGCGTATGTCACCACCTTTACTTTGTTTCTGAGCCGTGTGTCACTTTACCTTTTTGGTGTCTGGGCCCGGTGTCACACCTTTACTTTTGATGTTTCTGGAGCTTGCTTGTGTCACACCTCTTCTTTGTCTGGAAGGCCCGGTGATGTGTTCACCTATTACTTTTGTTTACTGGGGCCGATGTGTCAACACCTTTACTTTTATGTTCTGGAGCCCGATGTGGTCCACACCTTTACTTTTGTTTCTGGAACCCGTGTGTCATACCTTTACTTTTATGTTTCTGGAGCCCGTGTGTGTCACCTTTACATTTATGTTTCTGGAACCCGTGTGTCACACTTATACTTTTATGTTTCTGGAGCCCGTGTGTCACACCTTAATTTTGTTTCTGGAGCCCGTGTGTCACCTTTACTTTTATGTTTCTGGAACCCGTGTGTCACCTTTATTTTTGTTCTGGTGCCCGTGTGTCCACACCTTTTACGTTTATGTTTCTGGACGTGGTGTCACCTTTCTTTTATGTTTTCTGGAAGCTGTGTGTCACAACCTTTATTTCTTATGTTGTCTGGAACCCGTGTTGTCACACCTTTATTTTGTTTCTGGAGCCCGTGTGTCACACCTTTACTTTTATGTTTCTAGAGCCCGTGTGTCCCACCTTTACTTTTGTTTCTGGAGCCCGTGTTTCACACCTTTACTTTTATGTTTCTGGAGCCCGTGTGTGTCACCTTTTCTTTTATGTTTCTGGAGCCTGTGTGTCACACCTTTACTTTTATGTTTCTGGAGCCCGTGTGTCACACCTTTACTTTTGTTTCTGGAGCCCGTGTGTCACACCTATACTTTTATATTTCTGGAGCCCGTGTGTCACACATTTACTTTTGTTTCTGGAGCCCGTGTGTCACACCTTTACTTTTGTTTATGGATCCCGTGTGTCACACCTTTACTTTTATGTTTCTGGAGCCCGTGTTCCACACCTTTTATGTTTCTGTAGCCCGTGTGTCACACCTTTACTTTTATGTTTCTGGAGCCCGTGTGTCACACTTATACTTTGTTTCTGGAGCCCGTGTGTCACACCTTTACTTTTATGTTTCTGGAGCCCGTTTGTCACACCTTGAGCGTCGCCTCCAGTTGGTCATCAATAAAATCACTGACTGGGGCGATTCGCATGGATTACGGTTTTCCCCTGCTAAAACAACGGCTGTATTGTTTCGGAAGAAGGGTGGGAGGGGTAACCGCCTCCTTCCCCAGCCGACTCTCGCCTTAAGTGGAGAACCTGTTCCGGTAGTGTCAGAAATCAAATTCCTTGGACTCGTCTTCGATGAAGACCTTCTTATACTCCACATATTGTGCACCTGAAAGCTCAATGTTCCAAGGTTCTTGACCTTCTCCGTCATCTCGCCGCATAGCCTTGGAGGGGGGGGCCGACCGCAGATCCCTCCAGCGCCTACACTCCGCTCTGGCTTTGTCCAAATTAAACTACGGAAGTGTTGTGTGTTTTCATTCCTCGGCCACCTTACTTCGGACCCTTGATCCTGTTTAAAATGCAGGCCTTCGGATCGCTTTGGGCTACAGGCGTATTCTCTAAAATGGTCACCGGAGTTGGCGCATCTGCGGTTTTCCCGGACCGCAACTTTAACTCACCCACTCTCTCATTCTGCCCCGACATTCACGGTTGCCATTTTAATGGCACTCTGTGGGATTCTTTTTATCACTGTAGATTCCTCATATGTGATTTACTCATGACTCTCGTAGGGCCAACAGGCCCTTCAGGTCCTCTATCCCCCAAAAAATCCTCTGGTGTTTGTTATTCAACGATTCCTCCATCGACTTCACACCAGAATGGATCAGGTCACTTTGTATACACAGGGCTTATAGCGGTACACTTTTTTACACTTTTTTTAGCTTAGTCATTTTTTTCACTTTTTTAAGCAATTTTACACTTTTCTTCACTTTTTTGGGGCAAGTAGGTTACTTGGAGATATCTTTTTCTTCTCTTTTACCTGTGACTGAATTAAAAATGTGGTTTAACTACAAAACAGTTTATTGAACTCAAAAACTGGAAAACATAGGTAAATAATTTGTTTAAATTTTTAATTTTCAGGTTTAAAATAATTTTAAATAATAATTGAATAAAGTTTTTTGAAATTTGAAATTTTTGAAGATGGGAAGATGTAAGTTTCAAATGTCTTGGTTGGATAGAACTGATCTTCAAGGCTTCAAAATTAGTGAGTGGGGAAAGAAACAGTCAGACAGCGAAATGTTTTGTAAAATATGCATGAAATGCATAAACATTTCCTCAAATGGCTTCCAGGCAGTTATACAACATTCAAAGAAAGCAGTTCATATTAATTACAGCAAAGTTAAATTAAACAAAGATCAGTTACAATTATTGCCTAGTTGTAATGTAAATCAATATGGAAAATTCAAGTGATCAAAATAAACAAGTCACACCATTGCCCTCTTGTAGCAAGATTATCAAACTGTTTGCTGATCGAGCTAAAACTACTGCTATGGAACTAATGTGATGCTTGAAATATAGTTGAGATTGCTAGGGTCATGCCATGGAAAATCCATACAGACATACTCTTAGATGAGTGGAAACTAATACAATTGGAAAAAGCTGTAACCTAGAGTCCGAAAAAAACATCTATAGATCTGTATTGGGCTCGGTTTTTTAATAAAACCGGATCCATGCAGTAACACTTCCAAGATTTCGCAACAGTTGAAAGAGTTAGTAACCAGCTCACCTGTCGCTGTCACATGGTAATGCAGATGTGGAAGGAGCATTTTTCCACATCAGGCAGAACTCTTTACAAGTACCAGGTCATCTATGTCAGAGAGAACTTTAAATGCTTTAATCACTGTTAAAAGTGCTCTTAAAATGTATGATAACAAACCTTACTTTATTTCTCTAGAGCTCCTTTCCATGGGACGTTTAGCATATAAACAATACATTGCTTACTTGGATAGAGAGAGAGAAAAAAAGGAGACTCGAAGATGAAGCTGCAAAGGCTGAACAAAACAAAAAAATTGCTGAAGAGGAAAACATAAAACAACGACCAAAAAAGGAAAAAAATTTCTGATGATGAACAAATGCTGAAGAAGCTACGAAAAGAAGAGGCAGAGCAAAGTGGAAGTGCAGGCAAACTGTTATTGGAAGCTAATGAAAGATTGAAGAGAGCTTTACAGAAAAAAGATTTTAGTGAAGCAAGCTTGGCCCAAGCGATGCTGGAAGGTGTCACTAATGTTCAGAAAGAGGCATCTGAAAAAAGACGTAGTGTGGAAAATTTACAGGTTGCTGTTGAAAAACGAAAAACAAGTCTCATTTCAGACTTTTTCAAAAAAGTTTAATTACCCTTAATTTTTATAATTATTAGCTTGTTTCTTCTGTAACCAAATACAGTAAGTGTATTTTCAAGTATAGTATTATTCCATTTTCTTTACATTATGACTTTCTAAAACTAACATTTCATTATTATATAATTTCATCTTCAGTTATTTATATTTAAAACCTACTTCATAGTTCTTAGCATCTCAAAATATTAAGTAAATAGCATGTTGTTATAGTAAATAAGTTTGGTCACATTTAATTTTAGTAATGCAAATTGTAAATTCTTTTCACGTTTTTCTCAAAAATATGTGATTTTTGTCAGCATTTCAGTCATTTTTTTCACTTTTTTCAGCATTTCAGTCATTTTTTTTCACCTTTTTTCAAAATTTTATTCACTTTTTCACTTTTTTTTATAAGAAACTCGCTACAAGCCCTGTATACAGGATCCCCTCCCATGTGGAGGTGGCTGGCAACGAAACGGCTGACAGAGAAGCCTAGGTGGCTTCAACTGATCGCCACCACATTTCAAGTTTTATTCCCCTTAGCACAGGAGTGTCAAACACGCGGCCCATGGGCCGCATGTGGCCCATCAAACTTTCCCATGCGGCCCAGCCCATCACAATTTAAAAATTTTCAAGATAATTTATTTTGAACTTTATCAAATTATCAATCAATTAAATGCGTATATATATATATATATACTATATCATATACCTATAATTTATTTTTATATTTATATAAATATAAATATATATATATATATATAGTACCTATATATATATATATATATATATATATATATATATATATATATATATATATATATATTATCTGGTGATAAATATTCCTTTAGACCAGATGTAGGATAATAAACGCACCAATTCCTGAGAGTTTTATTTACATCCTTCAAATTCCAAAAACAGTCTATAAAAATCTTCTAAAAAATCTTCCAAAAAACCTAAATAAAGAATAATAGGAAATACGATATAAGTTACATGTAATTTTAAAAAATAATTAAGCTGTAATTAAAAATCAATTAGTGTCGTATTTCAAAGTGTTTCATATATCATATATAACATATTATAACAAATAAAAAACACCTCAAAAAGTTTGCAATATTCAAATTCCATATTTTTTTATTAAAATAATAAAAGTATTGATTGCAATATAATTATTAATTACAATATTATATTTCAAAGATAATTAATAAATATATTTCATTAGATATGGCAAACATTCTTTATTTTTAAAACAATAAAATATTAAAAGTAAAACAGGCTTTAAATATTTTTACAAGATTATTCTTATTATTATTATTATTATTATTATTATTATTATTATTATTATTATTATTATTATTATTATTATTATTATTATTATTATTATTATTATTTAAAGTAATTCAATTAGATGAAATCGATGGAAACTGCTTACTGTGTAGAAACATGCTTTTGTCTATCTCACTAAGGTCTAATCTTTTACCTGTTTTAATGTTGTTTTTAAATTTTATAATTAAAAAGGGAAAAAGAAAAAACAGTATACATTTTTGCACATTATATGATATATATAATTATATATAATATATAATATATTCAAATAATGTATACTATAAATATTTCACTTCTTTAAGAAAACTTCTATCTTTAATTTTTTCGCGCCTCTACAACACTACCTAGTGCTATTTCTTTAGCTGTTATCTAAGCAGGTGATGGGCCCAAACGAATGACTTTTCCTATGATCCAACCCTTTTTAAAAGATCGCTTCCCTCTGTCCCTCTCTCATCCCCTTCTCTAATCTCTCTAAACCCCTAAAGTTTCTCCTTCTCATTCCCCATCATTCTCTCGGTCTCTCTATCCCTTTTCTGAAGTGAAGTCTAAAAATGGATTTTTAAATAAATCCAGATTTAAATCCATATGGAATATTCCGGTTGGATTGGGAATTGGATTTAGGAATGAGAATTCCCAGACTAGGAATTATGATTCACAGACTTATTTCAACATCCTGGCTCCAGTTTTACGATCACAAAGTTTAAAGAAGTGTCGAGTCAAGTAATAAAAAAGATATTAAAAGGAAAGTTAGTTAAACAAAAAATGTTGAAATGTAACTGAAGCTTGAGAAATGGATTATGAAGCAAGAAT
Organism: Trachelipus rathkii; assembly: GCA_015478945.1. Classification (NCBI taxonomy): domain Eukaryota; kingdom Metazoa; phylum Arthropoda; class Malacostraca; order Isopoda; family Trachelipodidae; genus Trachelipus; species Trachelipus rathkii. The sequence continues at coordinate 34,879 of JABUQX010001431.1, forward strand.
TTGTTTTTTGAATTATGAGTTTTAAATATCAATAAACTTAGTTTCTTGATTTCAATATTGTGAAATATTTTTACAATAAGGACTCTGCCTCAGAAAATTAAAATTCATAAGGATTTTAATTCTAATAGTACTATAAACTTATAATTCAAAAATAAATGCAGAAAGGATATTAGTTATGTAGAAAGGATATTAGTCCAAGTTAGCGATATTAGAATATACTTCCACTTCTTGAGAAGTAGATTGCCTATATGGAATAGGTGGTGGCATCGGAGGTTTGGGTATTAATGATTGTCTAAATTTTATGGGAGGTTGTACCAAGGGTTCAATTTCAATTTGATTCTGTGGGGAATTTTGAACTGGGGTTACCTCTAATGGAAGGGTTGAAATGGGTATATTATTCAATGGAATATCTTGGGGTTCTTGATTTAATTCTTTCAAACATTTTCTACACAATGCTTTTCTATAAGACCAAGTCAAATAAATAATCACTATGATGAAAATGAAAAAAAAAACACTAGTTGTTCCTCCACCAATATATGGGATTAATTTAACTTGAGAAGTAGGAGTTAATGGGTGGATGGTAATATTAATACTGTCCAGTCCTTATTCCACTGAACTTCTTTCATTATTGAAATTTTGGGAAACAATACTGAAGAGATGTTTGGTAAAAGCAACATGAGTTAAAAATTAAACAAAACTTTATTCAGATTAAAAAAATTAAGAAGTTAATGAGATATTTTTCTCTAAATGAATGGGGTTTTTAAATTGATAATTAACAGAGGTAAAAGTACAACCGTGAGGAATATTGAAAATAACATTATTTATATGTTGTACGGAATGAGGTCTTTGCAGGAAATAGAAGCTCTAATTTTTCTGCAAAAGATATAATAGTGAAATGTCCTAAGGTTACTGTGAAGGGTTCTTTGGATTTAAAATAGTTATAGGACATGACGAGAAATTAGTAGTATAGTTAAGCAGAAGCGATAAGCAAGCATGTTTTGTCATCAATAGATGTAAAGGTTGTGATTGAGGGCCAACCGCTGTTTTCCCTATGTTGCGACAATAGTCGTGAACCGAATTTCGCAAATAAGTATATTTTCTTTGACCATAATTAACGAAAAGGTAATTTATTTGGTGTATTATACATTATTCGAACAGACGTTTCATTAAATGGAATGAATGTTGGGAATGGGATTAACTTATATGAAATAAATTTCTCCTTTGAAATGAATGGAATTAGTGTAACAATTCAAATGGATTATGTTGATTTTATAGTCATGAGTATGTTCAAAAATGAAATGATATGTATGTCGCTTCTTAATGTATGATAGGATGTAATTTAGTGGTTTGTGTCTTTCTAGTATATATGGTAACAAAAAGATGGTGAATAAAGTTGATGCATTAGTTATCTTGTGTTTTGCTAATTGTAATGAGGGGATAACTAATTGATGTATCATTGTAATTCTCTGTAAACTGAATGTTCAACTAATGTAAGTAATGATTTGACACTACCTAGTTGATTAAGATGTTGTGGGTTGCAAGTGATGTTTTGAAATTCAATTATTTCTGTAAGTTAATTTGAAATTCTGATATTGTTCGGGTATTTGACTTTAATTGTCTTTCAATTCATTAATCAGTAAATTTGAAGTATCGCAAAGTTTCCTAATTATATTGTAACTTTTTTTTCTTAAAAAATTTAATTGTTTATCAGTCGCGGTACCAAATAAAATATTAAGTATATCTCCTCCCAATTCGAAAGCAGCTCTTTTGTATTTTGTTTGGGAGTAAATCCATGGTAAGCTTTTAATTTCAGCTAATTTAAGGGATATTACTTTAGTTCTAATTTTAATGAGTTGAAATTCCCATTTATGCGCTCTTTGGTTGATGGAAATATTAATAAAATTATCATTAAACTAAACGCAGGCAAAAATTTATCTTTTAAAGTATCTACCATTTTAGTGGTTCTATAAATAGTTGTTTTAATTTCTGATGGGCATTCTAAAACAATCAAGTCAAGATATCCTTCAATAAAATTTACTTCACCGGAGTGATACAAAATGATACCTGGCAGTACTCTTGTTTCTTCATTAATGTTAGTGGAGATGGATAAGACTGCAGGTAAAAGAAGTAATGCAAATGCTGGATGTAACATTTTCATTTTAGTCTGAAATGATTATTACTTCGGTTTAATAAATGAGGTCGCCGTTTTATTAAAAGTAAAATTAAAATAATTAATTAAATGTATTAAATTCTTTATTAAATTACCTATGCTTATAGTAGAATTACGTTAATTTTAAAATTTAAAATTGGAATCAAGTTTGTTTTGTTAGCATTAATCATTTCAATTACAAGAATTCACATTCTTATTCAAAATGAACTTTAATAAAATGAAAAACACTTTATTGGATCTTGGATAATAAAACTAACGATAAGTAATCTTCAACATTCTGTTCATAATAAAATGAAAATTAAAATTAAGAGTTTAAGTGAAAACTAAAAAATTGTAGCATTCTGATTATAAAAAGTTTCTTATATTAATAAAAGCTGATTATATAGCATGAGGCTAATTAATATTAATAAAACAAGCTGATTATATAGCATAAGGCTAATTCTGAATTAAGATAAAATTAAAAATAAAAGCACAGCTAATTATATAGTTAAGGCTAATATTATTAAATTAATTAACAAGATTCTTAATATTAAATAAAAATTCTGATTATATTTTTATTATTCTAATATTAAAACGAAATTATTCCAATTTTTATTTTGTTTTCTTTTAAAATAAAAAATAATAATAAAAACATGTTTACTAATAAAAAATAAAAGTATATCAAACTATTCGTAAATGAATTTTTCTATTTTTTATGTTTTTTTAGTTTCAAAAGACAAGACTGACTTTTTGGGCAAACCAAATTTTTTTTTGCATATTGACGGACATAATAAAAATACGTATACTTATACTTAAAAGATTCAAGATCAGATAAAGGTAAAATTGTGTATTTTGTGTATTGTAAATAGGAAATATAAAACTTAAACCTAGAGGTTATGAACACTACATAAAATACAATAAATATTTATTTACAAAAATGTTTTACAATTCTAATGAGATTTTACTCTTAGGAGGCAAACTAGTAAAGTCTATTTCTCTTCCTAGTCATCTCTAATGGCTAAAACAACTGGAGGTCTCTGTAATTTTTGTTTTCAGATGAAAAAAAAAAAACCCTCCTTTTTTTGTTTTTTGGCCCTTTGTTGCTTCTTTCGTTCTTGGTGGTAGAGATTGAAAGAGATTCACGCTCCTTCTTTGTCTGTTGACTTCCTTGTAACGCGCTCGGTTCGCACAATCCCTGCGGCGCTCTGAATTGCGCTGATGAGGTCTATACGACGGATCTTCTTTCTATCATCTCTTGTGCCTTCAGTATGTGATAAACCATAAAATCTCTGGAGGTGTTACCTCATCATCTTTGGGAAGTGCTTCCGAACTTGGCACATTATCCCCTACAGTTCCATCTGTAAGTGGCGTTACCAAGAGTATCCTCTTGTACTTCTGCAATGACATGCTGTTCCTCATGTTCAGAACTGTCTGAAATATATGAATCCTCTTGTCTGATTGGTGATAGAGACGGTCTATATCCTCTTACTTGAGTTCTTGTTTGGGGAGTAGAGTTCATCAATCTACTTCCTTGAGGAGTATGGGGTATTATTTGGTTACAAGAAGTTTGTGTTTCTTCTACAGGATTCTGTTGTTCTGGTGTTGAATCCTCTGGTAGAACATTATGTTCATTATAAAAATCAGGGGGAATCCACGAAGTAGTGGTTGGAGTATTCTTGATCATCTTCCTGTCGATCTACTTTTTCTTCAGGTTCCATAATTGTTCTTTCTGTTGTAACTTTCGGGAATCCAATGTTTCTTGAATTGCCATGCTGATTCCAAATCTCATCATTATCAAATGAAAAAAAATGAGATTCTGTAATCTTTCTACTGGAATTATCTTTGCATTATCCCGGTGAACCGGAAATATTTCGTTGAAATTAACACGAACCCAGCTAAAGCTTATTTGGCTCTTTTTATTTGATTCAGCTAAAGGTCCTTCAAATCTTTTGCTTCAATTTAGAACTTTGTTCTGGTTTCTTTACAGCATTCACAAAACATAATCGCCCACTTTCAATTCTCTTTGTGTGGCATGTTTGTGTTGCTGTTCCATAGCTTTAATTGTTTCCTTTTCTAGATTTTCTCTAGCTAAGTCTCTTATTGCTTCCATTCTTTCCACTACGACATCTACCTCATCTGAAATGAATTTTCTATTTTCCGATTTATTTGTAAATGGAGAGACATAAGCAGGCATCTCGTAGGGAAGTCTCTTTATATATCCATGCAGGACGAAATGTGGAGAAGATCCAATTGATCTATTATACGAAGTATTAATTGCTATTTGAGCAAAAGATAAGTATTTTGACCAATCTCTGTGATTGTCTTTTACAAAATGACGGAAGAAATTTTCGATGAATTCTATTTTTCTATTATTTCATTTAAACTCAATTTGTACGGCAGAATATTAACCTTTTTTATCCTAAAAGCTTTACATAGCTCTTTGAAGGCAGCTGACGTAAATTCTGGGGCATTATCAGAAAGCTAGTATTTCTGGGCTCGAATGCCGACATTTATTCTTTTCTGTGAAAGCCTGAGCAAATTCTGGCTTGTTCTTTGACTTCAGGCGACTAATTCGCAAATATCGAGTCAAAACATTCTGAAGACGAGAATGTGTTTGGTTGTTTATTGAACATTGGGAAAGTTTTAATTTTTTTTACCACGTGTACTCTAGAAACGGAGTATAAGGAAGAGGCCATTCTGTTGATTTCTGCTTTTGGAGTCTAAGGACGCTTTAACCCTTAGCCACAGACACGCACTGAGAAAGTACTCCTTACTAAACTTACTTAATGAGAAAAATGTATCTTCTTCTAATCGTTTTTCAGTCCTTTGCTGTCTTCCATGCCCACTTCCAAGTGGAGAAGAATGGCAATGATCTATTACTGAGTAGATCATGCTATCTAGTACTTGTATTACATAAGGTTCCTTTCTTGTTTGCATAGTTACAACACACTTTCCTTGTGGAAATGTGTGGATAAGTTTTTGGGTTTTCTTTAGCCCACTTAACTAATTTCTTTCAATCTAGGCAATTCTCTTGTTCCCTATTAAAAGTTTCTTTCGGTTAAAATAAAATCTTTTCTTGGTAGCATTCGGTTTCTTTTCTCCTTTAATAGAAATAAACGTTCGGATGCTTTTGCTGGATGCCTTCTCAAATAATCTGGCGGTATATTCGTCTTTCCTGTCTTATACTTAATAGTTGGTGAAAAACTATTAACAAATAAATTCCACCGGGCCAACCGTCCAGTCTGCTGCTTATTGCGGAAGATAAAGCAGAGAGGTTGGTTATCAGTTAATATGGTGATTGGGTAACCAAACACCGTATTTTTAAACTTCTGAAGTGAAAAGACAACAGCCAAACATTCCTTTTCTATAAT